>JAMKQA010013659.1:0-12639 GCA_024699735.1 Posidonia australis
TTGGAATGGCTACTATGGAGGTCTTTTTATAGGGATCCAGGGATGGGTTACACAAGAGAAACAAAGGGTCTTGCAAACGAAAAGCCTCGAATATTCGTTGGCACATTCGTTTGCAAGAGTAACAGCCCAGAAGGTGGAAGGTCAGCAGCCAGAACTGGACGCCTGCTTGGTGAGCCACCTTGGTGCGCCAACTTGGTGCGCCACCTTGGTGCGCCCACCCGCCTCACAAAATTCTGGACTCTGGCTTGCTAATGGGTTTGGGGCTCGGTTTAAGGGCTGATCACATCCAAAGCAACATGAGGATACTCATCTCTGGGTCACCTCAAAATCGGAGTGTCTACAACGAGGTTTTATGCCTTCGGAAGGATTGTCTACCCCATTAAGTTCAGGGCAAGCAGGGATCTCTGTGATCCCTCTGCTCAGGAGCCGCTCAACACCCACCCCCAACAAACTTCCTGGACTACAAGACCCTCAGCTGCCCCTTATCAGAGAGCCCCCCCTCCCAAGTAGGAAAACCTTCAAGGCCACCAAATCATGGTGTGGCAGTAAATCTGGAAAAAAAACAAGGGGTCAATGTATGGACCAGATCTCTTTCCCAGCCTCAACCTAGTGGCCCCACTTCAGGATCGACGGGGATCCTACCCACCCCCCCATTGCACCCAGCTCGGAGGGCTGGTACAAAGCTTCTCCCTCACCCACTACTTCAGAGGGCTGGATCAAGTCCTCCCCCACACCTCCAGCTTCAGATGGATGGCACAAGGCCTCCTCTTCCTCTAAGGCGTCTGCATCTTCACTGTTGGATGAGCCCAGCTTCGTCCAGGCTGAGATCCGTGCCAGAAATCTCTCCATGGGGAAATTCCAAAAGCTGCTGGCGCTTTATGACTGTGTGGAGAAGGAAGTTGCCACTGAGACACCCCTGCAAACTCAACCCTCTCATCCAGGAACCCCCATTCACGCACCAGGTACTTCTGATTTCTCTTCCCAGATCATGCCTTGTGCTGTAGATACTGTTGTTTATGCTGCTTCCCCTTCTTCCTCTGCCGCTTCTAATGATCATAATATGACTGCCATGCCTCCCAAGGACCTTGATCCTTTGCTTTGGGGCTCTTATCAACAATTTCAAGATTTTTGCTTTAAAATTGGTATTAAGATTAGGTCTCAGGACGAGGCCTAGGAAATTTTTTCTCAAGTAAGAAGAGACCAGGGGAAATCTCCTGTGTCTCTGAATAATAGAGAGAGTTCACATGAGAGGGTGCGGCCCTCTTGTTTTCCCTTTAAGGATTCATGATCATAGGAGCTTGGAATATCAGGGGTCTAGGAGCGGGTAATAAAGCCAGGACTATCCGCAATTTAGTTAGATCTCAACGATGTGACATTATTATTATCACGGAAACTAAAAAAGAGGATTTCTCCCCTACTCTACTTAGCCTACTTGGAGGGTGAGAAGATCACACTATGGTCTTTTCAGGCCTCTTCAGGTGCCTCCGGTGGCATTCTCATTGGCTGGGATGGTAGGAAGGTCACCCTACTGTCTCATATTTTGGGCATTTTTTGCCTATCCCTTTAGCTCCACTCTGTCGAGGATAATACTGAGTGGTGGCTCACTAGTGCCTATGGACCATGTCATTCCAGTCTCAAATCTGATTTTATAAGAGAACTCCGCAATATCAGTCAAATGGTGAATGAACATTGGGTCATTGGTAGGGACTTCAATTTAATCAGATTCCCTCACGAGCACTCTTCTTGCCCCAGGACCACTACTCATATGTCCCTATTTAATGACATCATTAACGCTAGTAGTTTGTTAGATTTCTCACCAGGCAACTGTTCCTATACCTGGTCCAACCTTCAAAGGGTCCCTACGCTGGTGAAGCTTGACCGTTTGCTTGTCTCTACATCCTGGGCGGCAAAGTACCCCAATTCTCACTGCTCTGGATTGGCTAGGGTGGTATCTGATCATGTCCCAATAATATTAAAAACACTGAAACTGCATTGGGGTCCGCCTCCGTTTAAATTTTACAAGGCATGGTTGCATTATGAAGGATGTCTTCCCTTCATCCAAGACTTCTGGACCATGTCCAGTGACTTGTTCCTTACCCCTAATCCAATTGCGAGATTTTCATACAAACTGAAGTTTTTAAAGACAAATCTGAAAAAGTGGATTGCACAGGTCAATGCTTTGAGAAACCAAGACCTGAGAGACATTGAATCCCGCATTCTTAGTATTGATACCCTTGCTGAGCACTCCAATTTAGATAATGACACCTGGAAAGAAAGGATTGTCCTTAGAGATAAGCATCAATATTTTCTAAGGGTTAATGAGATTTTCTGGAAACAGAAATCCAGAATAACATGGCTTAAGGAGGGTGACTCCAACTCAGCTTTCTTTCATAACATTGTCAACTCTCATAGGCATTCAAACGCAATATCATCTCTCACTGTGGATTCTACAGTGATCTCATCCCCTCAGGGCATTGGGGCTGCATTTGAGCACCATTTTATCAGACTGTTCAACAATTCTATATCATCCCCTGTTACCCTCAATTGGGATCTGTTGCTTCCCAATAAGATTAATGACCCTCATCTTCTGGAGGTACCCTTTACATCTGAAGAGGTTAAGGGTAACCTTCATAGATTACCTGGGGATAAGAGCCCCGAACCTGATGGATACCCCATATTTTTCTTCCAAAACTTTTGGGAAATGGTTAAGGATGATATAATGGACATATTTCATTATATATACTCATCTTCTAAGTCTGATACTCTTGCCTCTATCAATCAGACATTCTTAGTACTCATCCCTAAACGGATAGGTGCTAACTCTGTTTCTGATTTCAGGTCCATTAGTCTGGTTAATAGTATATATAAAATTTTTACCAAATCTTTAGCATCCAAACTATCCCCAGTTCTAAATCATACATTAGACTGTTCCCAATGTGCCTTCTTACCTAGCCGGTCCATTGGAGATTGTTTCCTGGTAGCTCAGGAAACCCTTCATTACATGCACTCTTCCAAAGTACCAGGCTTTCTCTTAAAATTAGACTTCGAAAAGGCTTTCGATAAGGTAAATTGGGACTTTCTCCTTCAGGCTCTCCAGGGTTTAGGATTTGGGGCAAAGTGGATAACATGGATCAGGATGTGTATATCCTCAGCCAGATTTTCCATCCTTTTGAATGGATCATCCCATGGCTTCTTTGGATCGTCCAACGGGCTTAGGCAGGGGGATCCATTGTCCCCTCTTCTTTTCATAATTGTTACCCATATCCTAAACCGCATGCTACAATTGGCCTCTAATAATGACCTCATTAACGGGATTCAGTTCCCTGATGGGACCTCTCAGGTGCTCAACATCCAATATGTGGATGATACTATTCTCTTTCTTGCCGATGGTAGGGATAATATTGTCAATATTAAACGTATCCTGTGTTGCTTTCAATCCTGTTCCAGACTCAAGATTAATTTCTCCAAATCCTCAATTACTGGAATTCAGGTTGGTCAGGATGCTATTGACACTGCATGTAATCTTCTTGGGTGCAAATATGCTACCCTACCCATCACCTACTTAGGCCTCCCTCTCCACCACAGGAGAGCCACTAGGCAGGACTGATCCCCTATCATGGAAAAACTAGCTTCCAAACTATCTCACTGGAAAGCTAAGTTTCTATCCCTAAGTGGAAGGTTGACCCTGATTAACTCTGTTCTGTCGGCTATCCCTACATACTTTATGTCTGTCCTGCATATGCCTAGACAAATTCAGAAAGAAATCGACAAACTTAGATTTAACTTCCTCTGGAAGTTTGATCCATCTGCAGACTATGGCTCTCACCTTGTTAATCAAGGTGCAATTTGTAGATCAAAGAGGTAGAACGGTTGGGGGATTTTAAACCTCCGGAATTTCAACCTAGCCTTAAAATCAAAATTAGTGTGGCAATTACTTAATAGGGATAGTCATGCTATATGGATTGGGTTAGTTAAGGCCAGATATATGAAGTTAGGGCATGGGGCTTTACTTAATTCTTCCTCTAGCCACTGTTCCCCTTTATGGCGAATCCTTAAAAGCACCTTCCCTATTGTCAATTGCTTTTCCTCCTTCTGTCTGGGAAATGGGAAGTAGATTCTGTTCTGGGAACAGAAATGGAAGAATGGGGATAAACTGAAATTCCTGTTTCCTCTACTTTTTTCGATCTGCAAATGGAAAAAAAGCATCTGTGCTAAAAATACACCAAATTTTCACTACTGATCTCAATAGACTGCTGGATTACTCCAACATTTTATCTTGCGACTTGGATATCTTGCAATCTCAATTGGACTCCCTGTCGCATATCTTGCACTACACTACCTTTGGTGTGGACAGGGATGCTATCTCCTGGACCCCTTCTCGTTCCTCTAAGTTCTCTGTGAAATCATGTTATTCAAGATTGAATGATGACGGGTTCAGATTTAACCTGTTTGAGCAGATTTGGAGAACTTTAGCTCTCCTCAAAATCAAATTATTCTCCTGGCTTGTCATGCATAACAAAAATCTTTCTAAAGAAAATTTACTCAAGAGAGGGTGGACTGGTTCACCTATGTGTGTTTTCTGTAAATTCAATATTGAATCTAATAGACATCTGTTTATGTTTTGTGATTTTGTTTCACATATATGGCAGTTTTTCTTATGCTACAGACTTTATCCTGGATATTGTAACTTTGGGCACTTATATTGGCATAAACCTGCCCTTAAATTTCATTTAAGTGACACTAACTGGTTTCTTCTGATCCGGGCTATCCTTTGGGTAACCTGGAAAGAACGGAATGCCAGGATTTTTCGTAATATTACCAAGCCTGTTTTTGTTATTATTTCTGATTTAATTGGACTAATGGAGTTTTGGTTAGAATCTCTTCTATCAGGTTTTGAAAAGGAGGACCTGAGGAGCTCTGTGGCCTCTATGAAGGCTGCCTGGGCAAAAAACTTTTCTGCCTCTTCTGATGCTCCCCCCACCTCCACTGACTCCATTATCCCGACTGCTGTTGCTGCCCCTGCTGCTGAAGCGATGGAGAAGTAGTTTGTCCCCTGTTTTTTTTTTGATAGAACATTATTGCCACCTTGTTGGCGGTTTGTAATATTGACAAGAATATTGTCTATTTTGTGATTGGTCCTTGATTCCCCTGATTTTCTCCTGAGGATTAATATCTAATATTAAAAACTTACCTTTGCCAAAAAAAATAAATTAACACGTACAAGTTAGAAAATGTCAAATAACCATGAGGTACGCTATAAACTTTATCGATAATGGTTCAATTTAGCTTGATTTACAATTCGAACCATAGAACATTAAAATGTTGAACTGAATCACAGAAAATAATTTAATTTGATTTGCTTCCCCAGTTTAAACCAAGTCGTGTGTACCACTAAATTAAACGATTTGTACTCTAATTTGGAAATGTAAGGATTCCTGCTGCACTTGACGTAAAGTTTCAGGTTTGACCAAAATGTGAAACAAGGTTCAAGTACCTGCTAAGAACTTGTATCTAGCAAAAAAAATTAAATTCAATTTGAATCATTCGTTGATATCTTCTTTGTTCATTGAAATCAGCAAATTTAGAAAGTTGGCAACCATCAACACAACAAATTCTTCGCCATTCTATTAGAAGCAACGTATCACAGCGAGGACTGAGTTAATTAATCAAGAACGCTTGAGAAGTGAAACAGGGAAATTGGCTACGAAGCTGTCATTGTTGTTACCACCACTGAACTCTGACCTTACCACACTCTCCAGCAACCGGCCTGTTTTTGCAAAGAAGGCAGCATTTATGCCTTCAACATCGACCGTAGCAATCGTCTGTATCAGAACTCTCCGAGCGTCACCGTTCTTCAATGCTCCAATAAGATGCTTGGAGAAGTGCTAGTCAGGATACTGAATGCATCGTACCACAAAACGGAGTTGATTTCCAAAGTCTTGGTGCCTTTCTCTCCTCGGGAATTTGAAGAAGTCATGACCATAGAGTCGTTTGTAGGCCACGAGAATGGCCCTGATTTGGCTTGTGCATCTTTGGCTTATGACACAATTGATTTCTCTATGCATCACACATTGCCGTGCTTGTATCAATTCTAGTTCCATCGTAGCGGCTGGAGTTCAAGACGGCAAGAAGATACTACAGGAAAGTTTCAATTCATGGTAATCTTGTTACTTATAATTAATTTGACAGGGAAAAAACTGAACAATGATCGCTACCTATGCTCTTATTACCCCTCTCACCGGACCATTGGTTTTGAGTGACATATCATCCTCACGATTGGAGCTATACCTGGAAAGATAAGCATATTTGATGGATCTAATATCTGATGAAAGACGAGTACATAGTATTGAAGATAAGCTAAGCGCAGCATGGGAATATGACCAATTCAAAACATGCAGATAATGACAGAAATGATAGTAATCTGAAACATCACTTTTCAATGTTCAAGTGATTTGAGAACTTACGGAAAACTAGTCTTTCTTCCGAGGAAGGAGTCTGGGAATGTCATGGTTATAGAGAGCTGAGTAATTTTTGCGAATAAAATTGAGCTCCCCTGTGGTTCTGCCTTCAAGAATCACTGTCACCTTTTGCTGGTCTCTTGTTGATCCACTACCTGCTGTTTAGTAGAAATAATATGGCCATATGATTTGAAAAGGCAAACACATGCATCTTGAAGAGAAAAAGTCTAACAGCTTGACTCCGTACTGTCCAGTTTACAGAATAAAATCCTATGCATTAGGAGGAAATGAAAATTTTAAAATCCACTGTAATATGAATCACAACTCCGAACACGAAGCTTTGAAAACTCTAATCTGAAATGCACGAATAATCTCTAGTACCATAGTCGGGAAAAGAAATTTCCAGTGAACTACTACTCAAGAGTTAAGAGTTATGCATGGTTCTTTATACCGACACGTGTCAGTGAAATTTTACCAACACATGTCGAATTTACTAGATGGAGACATGACATTTACATGTATTTCTTAGTTTACTTGATTTCATTAGGTGAGTTGATGACGTATCATCTATGTCGACCGTGTTGAACAAAATTCAGTAATTTTTACATTGTAAAAACTCATGTCGACTTACACTCTTATGTTTCACCATCGACACGGACTAAAGTTAGATCTCAACCTCCATTTCTTATTCTTCTACTCTTCAACATTTTTCTCTACAATCTACTGTCTACACGGGGTCTCAGGTTAGATCTCAATCTCCTTTTGATTTCTCCACATAGATTTTCTACTCTCCTCTCAAGATATTGAAGCCAAATGTGGACATTCAGATAGGAATCAAATGTTAAGATTTGGAAATCCTCAAATAATTCATAGTTTTGCTATGATGACTCTAAGTAAGGATATAAATATTCTTTATTTTATTTCATAACATTATATCATAATCTGGGTAATAAACTAATAATCTAATATCATATTTCAAATGAATGATGGATGCTGAATGGAATAGATGTTCTAAATTTGAGAAAAATTATAATAAAGATTTTATCTCAAATTGTCTATACTTTAGGACGTGAAAGAAATTAGAGCACATTTAATCTTATCCATATAAAAAAAAAACAGATTGGAAATTCAAAAATTAAATGATCTTGTATTTGTACACTATAACATAAGGTTGTGAATGAAACATATCAAAGAAGTAAAAGATAAGGATCACTTCGACTCAATTGATTTGACGTATATATACAAAGAAAATGACGATGAGGATCATATACTTGAGTAGTTGTAAAAAAATGAACAACTTGTACTAGATGAAGAACAAGATATACAAAGTTCAAGAATTACTGTTGAAATAGGTATTGATATTGAAGAATATATGAGTTCATCAGAACATTCTTGTAGTGGAACTCCAAGTTTAGGTGGTGAGATTAATATAGATGATTCCGCACAACCACTAAACAATGATGAACGTAGTGACAATGGATATGCGGTTCAACCTAGAACTGAAAAGTTTTGAGAGAAAGTTAAAGGCCACTTAGTCTATTCACAGAAAAAGATGAATTCACATATGCCATATAAGATGAACATCATGGAGTTCGACAACCATCAAAATCTAAGCTTTTGCCGTATCATTACAAAAGAAAACCTTGTAAAGACACAATAAAAGATTCAGATTCTTATATTAGTCGTATTTGATGAAGTTTACTAGAGTCACTTGACTCTTTGAATATTCATAATCCTACAAACTCTCATGACTACAGCTCTTTTAGATATCATTTTTATGGACAATCAGATTATAGTTCTAAAAGTTGATGGACGACAACTTCATCTTCTTATATCCTAAGCTAACAAAGTGAATGGGATATAAGCTCCATCTTCAGTTATACACCATCACAAATAGAAAATAAGTAACAACCTTATCAAGGTCTTCCAAGAAAAGATTACATTCCTTAATAGCCTCAACAAGTATTTATTCTACAATAGCCACCGATGGAATACCTGATTCCATTACCAATGTCAGATTATCACTATTACATTATAGAATATCAAATATATTATAGTCATATATTTTAGAACAACTAGGTGTTATGGAGAGAGTCTCACGTTCAATAGCATATTCATTATAACCACAACGTAGCTGAACCAAGACATTCTTTCCGATATTAAACATATATAATGTAACTTTTCTTAAGCATATACTACAAGAAAAATTAGATTTTCCGAGGACAAGCCGCGAGGACTTAGCGAGGACATGTCCTCGTAATAATTTAACGAGGACATATAGCGGGGATCTTGCGAGGAAATGTCCTCGCTTAAATTTAGCGACTAGATAGCGAGGAAATATCCTCGTTAGCGTCCTCGCTAATTCAGGTATAAAATACATCGACGCAGGTTCTGCCCCTTTCTTTCTTAACCTAAATTCGCGTCTTTTCTGCCTCCTCCTGCGCTGCGTCCTCCTCCTGCCTGTCGACGGTCTCCTCCTGCGCCGCATCCTCCTCCCGCCTGTCGACGGTGTCGACGGTGCTCCTCCTGCGCAGAGTCCTCCTCCCGCCTGTCGACGGTCTCCTCCGTGCGCAGTGCCGCCTCCTCCTGCGCTGCGTCCTCCTCCCGCCTGTCGACGGTCTCCTCCTGCGCCGCATCCTCCTCCCGCCTGTCGACGGTGTCGACGGTGCTTCTCCTGCGATGCGTCCTCCTCCCGCCTGTCGACGGTCTCCTCCGTGCGCAGTGCTCCGTGCTCCGCTGCTCCTACTTCCGTGCGTAGTGCTCCACTGCTCCGTGCTCCGCTACCTCCTCATCCTTCGTTGGCCCAACACAGGTGCCTCCTTTACTTTGTATCTTTTCTATTTTTTAAAATTTTAATCGAACATTGTAATAGTAGGATAGAAGCCTTTAACATAGAAGTAGGTGAAATAGTGGCAGAATGGAGCCTAGTGGAGGACGTTATGGTGGAAGAAGCTGCATCTTAAAACCTAAAAATCTTCTTACAGACAAGATGACATATTTTTTGACTAATAGACTTAGACTGAAGCTGATGGTTGTTATTGTTTGCATTCCTTTTTGTATATTTAGATCGTTGAATTTCCCTTACAAATCCTTACTTGTGATCAATCGTAATGCTTTTTTCTTAAAGAGTCTCTTTTTTTAACTAAACGTTTAGTACTTGGGAGGCAGTTTCATAACCAAGTTTGCTTAATCTATCGTGATTATTAGTATTTTCTAAATAAAAAAAACCTTCACAGTTCACACTTGCTTTGATTACTCTGCTCTCCTAGACCTCCACAAATGGCAGCGAGAAATGATGGTTGATCAATCTGATGAGTGCATATACTCTCAAAGCAAAAACCTGCTCTTCCTCTTCTATTATTGTGTTGCAATTTAATTTCATACTGCTTAGACGAACAGTAATTCCCTCTTCTATTATTACTTGGCATTAATTATGTGTTGTAGCTTTTCTGTGAAATATCGGACCAATGGTGATGAATGTTAGTAATGGTGATTGGTTAAGCAAATTATTGTGACCCTCAATTTTAGTGAACATCCAGTATAAAATTTAATTTGCAAAATTTCGCCTATTCGGTCTTTCACAATCAGAACCAAGGAGGAAGAAAGTTTGACTTCCATCAAAAATTTGAAACTAAAAAGAACAGAAGAATACAACATAATACATGCCTCAACCCATCCATATATCAAGGTTATCAAGGTGCGCTGGTGGTAAGCTAGGGCACCTTTGGTAAATATATTAAATAAAAAGGAAATTCCAGATTTCTCCCCTTACATTTTATATTATTATATATGCAATTATACACTGGTACATCCATTCTAAACTCAACTAAATACTAAAACATTGAAATATACAAAAATACTAAGATTGAATAAAAGATAATGAGATTTCTAAATATGGAACAGAAAGAAGAAGATAAAAGACGTGTAGTGGTCCAAAAACACCACATGAGTGGCTAGAAATGCCACCAAAGGTCAGAAAACACCACGAGTGGTAGTTTAAGGAAGGAGAGTCTTCGGAAAAGTTCTAAAATTAATATATGGCTGGCAGTTGAATGCCCAGCCTTCTTATTACACCTTGGTGCCTAGGCAGGTGCCTTAATAAGTATGCCATGTACAAGCTTTTCACCTAACCCTTTTGCTTTGGCCATCACACACACACCACCCAGAAAAATATCGGATCAACAGGTTATAATTATCATCTCCAACACCACCCAGAATTATTATAAAAGATGAGAGGAAGATAATCTTCCTAAGATCTCCCGACACCTTTCAGTTGGAAGAAGAAAAAACAACAGGTGGCTTGGATTCACTACGAGAATAAGAACGTAGAAATGGAACCTTAACGTACATTGACACAACCGGAAGTAGCATAGCATTCTTATATCTGGGGAATCAGAGGATGCAAGGTATCTTCACAATGGAGTTAGAAGTGGGAGAGAGACAATTGTACCGTGAGAGGACAAGAGGGTCTTTCGACTAAATATCTCTTGCATCTTAATATGTGCCCAAGGTTTTTGAAAGAAAAAATTACGTTTATCATGTTCTTAGTCTTTTGCCAAAGCTTAGATCTAGAATAAAACTTTTGAGGTTCACTAAACGCTCTGTCTGAGAATTTTAAAGCATCGTTCTACTAACTATAGAACTAACAAAAAGTACATTTCTTAAACTTGTACAAACAGTTTCAGAATATGATTGTAAACAAAATAATGAAAATGACCTTTACTGAGACTTTTTAGGTGAAATTATAATAGGATGTCAGTTATCTTCTTGTTGTAATTTCTGAAACATCATAGTTCAATCCATAGGATCAAACAAAAATATGATGCAAGAATTGATGACACTAGAGAACTAATAAAGAATACCTGCAAATGATCATAAAATGTCCTGATAACAGGTCGAATGGGTCCGTCCCTAGAATCAGTAAGCATCATTTGCTTAAATTTTGCAACCTACAAAATAGATCAAGCATGTGCAAGAACAAATTAGCATACAACTACAACAGTGTGAATGATAAAAAAAATACTCCAGTATATGACAATATCTCTACAACTCATGGAAATTAAAATGGCAATATCAGACTGAGAACATTGCCATGAGTCAATGATAGTGAACGACCTCAAAAAGTTTGATAGATGTGTCTGTACTTCCAGTAGCGACAAACTGCCCATCAGAACTAAATCTCACACATCTGGCAAAATTCTGCAAGCAGTAGCAACATGTTTTATTAAAAGCAACACAGAACTAAAGTGTGCAAGAAGTTACCGTGTTTAGATTGAAGAGTATCATTGTTGGTTGGTCAAAACACCTGTATCAATCTAATAATGACTTGCTGATCAATAAACACCAAACAAAAAAATTCCATATTGTAGGACTTATCTTAAATATTTTGGAATAATTTCCTGTAGTTGTATACTAATCGGTTTCTGGTCAACAAATATGAAATGAAAATACATTTCACAGAAATATATTGAAAAATTACATCTCTAGTTATTCTTCTCTCAGTAACAACGTGACATCTCCGATTCATTTTACTACTTTCAGAAATTTTAAGCACTTCTTGAATTCACATTATTTCAAATAAAATCAATACGTCCCTTGAGACTGTTTATCATCTAATTAAATAGGCAAATGATTCTCTGTCAGTCATGCTATAAACAAACAAGTACGGAATCATTAGAGGGCTGAAAGCAGCACTCCTGCACAAATAATACTTCTCATTCAACATTACATAAGTGCCAGTATTAGTTGAATATCAGATTTTGACAATGTAACTCGGAAAATGATACTATATATGTGATTGGGTTCTTGCGCTTGTGTCCCTTTACCGTGACGCAATGGAACAATGTCTTTCTAGAATGCTTTAGATGGATTTTTTTTACGTTAACATTCTTATCTTTTTGCTCTTTTCATTGGTTATGTTTGAAGCTGTAGAATGAACATTATTTAAATGAAAGACTCTGTGATTAATGTTAAATCTAGGTGGAATGGACTCTGTGATCTTTTTTCCACAGACACAGAGTTCCAAAAGAGTTCCATGGCTGGGAAGTCAAACCGTGGAAAGCAAGAGATTCGTTCTACGAGCAGATCAAGAAGTCACAACGATCTTCGAGCTGAGCTGGTAAGGATATTTTTATATTAATTTACTTCAATTCAATATTAATTCTATCTAAAATTGTGATTG
>JAMKQA010013660.1:0-23845 GCA_024699735.1 Posidonia australis
ACTATAATTCTTGGTGTCTTTGTGATTGAATGCTTGTGTGTTAAATCCTTAAGATTATTCAGATTGCATAACAAATTTCAAAGAGTTAATAAAAACCTAAAAATCTCTATTCACCCCCCCTCTAGAGAAGCATTAGTATCCTACATTCCCCACTTCTCACCTCCGTGAGCTCCTCTCTCTCTAGAATTCTCACTCGCTCTGAATTCTCTGTTTCTCTCTCCGTTCCCCCTTTTTCCTCTGCCTCTGCTACCCCTTTTATAGACAGAACTCCGACGGCCGCTGTAACAACCCACTAACCCTTCCAACAGCTTCCTAACTAACTCCCCAACAAACTATCAGCTCCTCACAAACTAACGACTTAACAACCTGCTATCCTCCATGCTCCATCCTGTCCCTTTGCACGACGACAGTGATCGACGGCTGTCCAAGCTCGCGGTGAGGCATCCGGTGGCTCTGGTTCGTGGAGGGCTCAAGCTTGGGGAGTGGCTGCAGCTGGTCAGTAGGCTGGAATGTGGATGGGATTCTAATCAATGGCTAAATGTTGGGTTCGTGTAATTTTGGTGAAGACAGTGAAGAAAGATGGGTTTACATGGTGAAGAAGAGATAAGGAAATAAGCTTTTGGGTTGGAAGAGGAAGAGGACATGTGTTGAAGCATTATGAGCCTTCATGGGCCCAAATGGGCTTAATGGACTTTCATGAGCTTAATGAGCCTTATGGGCCTTGGGTAAGCTTAATGGGCCTAAGTAGGCCTTCATGGGCTTAATGGGCCTAAGTGGGCCTAAGTGAACTTAATGGGCCTTCATGGGCTTAATGGGCCTAAGTGGTCCTTCATAGGCCTAAAGGGGCTTTGGTGGACTAGGGTTTGAGTTCATTTGTGGTTGAAATCTCAACCACCATACTTTATCCTACAAGCTTGCAAAATTGCAAAATCGGGGTGTCTACAGTTGCCCCTCCTTGAGCGAGGTCAGAGGAGGAGTGCGACAGAGACTGATGCTCAGGGTTGACAAAAGACACCCAGCTCGAAGCTGTAAGTAAGAGTCAATTAATGGCAACTAGCTGCCAGTCAGCGAAAGCACTAGAGGTCCCGTTGCCACAGCCAAAGCCAACCATCAGAGAAGACAATACAAATGCCGACAAGTTGATGGCCAATCAGCTTCTAAAAGACATGACTGGTTATTACACTTGTCAGAAAAAAAGCATCGGACAAGACTTACAATGCTTGTCGACCGAAAAGTGACTGGTAACAGAAGTCATCCGGGTAGTTCAGGCTACCAGCCCAAAAGAGGATGGAATACAACCCGCTTTGATTCCGTCCATTCGGAGTGGAACTCAAAACAAAGAGGAGGGGCAATGAGGTTCATTCAGATGGAAAGAACCATAGAAGGGAAATCCTAGACTCCGGGTAGTAGTCTAGAAAAGATGAGATGAGAAAGGAGGCCTAGAATTCAGGATCAAAACTCGAAGGTGAGAGAGGGGGTGCCTTGACTCCGTCCGTTCGGATAGGAACTCAACGGCGAAAGAGGGTGACTTGACTCCGTCCGTCCGGATAAGAACTCAGAGGCGAGAGAGGGTGCCCTGACTCCATCCGTCTGGATAGGAACTCAAAGGCGAGAGAGGGTACCATGACTCCGTCTGTCTGGATAGGAACTCACAGGCGAGAGAGGGTGCCTTGATTCCGTCCGTCTGGATAGGAACTCAAAGGCAAGAGAGGGTGCCTTGACTCCGTCCGTCTGGATAGGAACTCAAAGGCGAGAAAGGGTGCCTTGACTCCGTCCGTCCAGATAGGAACTCAGAGTTGAGAGAAGGGTGCCTTGACTCCGTCCGTCCGGATAGGAACTCAAAGGCGAGAAGGGATGCCTTGACTCCGTCTGTCCGGATAGGAACTCCAAGGCCAGAAAGGGTTCCTTGACTCCGTCTGTTCGGATAGGAACTCAAAAGTGAAAGAGGGTTGCCTTGACTCCGTCCGTCTGAATAGGAACTCAAAGGCGAGAAAGGGTGCCTTGACTCCGTTCATTCGGATAGGAACTCAAAGGCAAGAGGGATGCCCTAACTTTGTCCGTTCGGATAGGAACTCAAAGGCGAAAGAGGGTGCCTTGACTCCGTTCGTCTGGATAGGAACTCAGTGGCGAGAAAGGGTGCCTTGACTCTGTCCGTCCGGATAGGAACTCAGAGGCGAGAGAGGGGGTGCCTTGACTCCGTCCGTCTGGATAGGAACTCAGAGGCGAGAGAGGGGGTGCCTTGACTCCGTCCGTCCGAGTAGAAACTCACAGGCGAGAGAGGATGCCTTGATTTCGTCCGTCCAGATAGGAACTCAAAGGCGAGAGAGGGTGCCTTGACTCCGCCCGTTCGGATAGGAACTCAAAAGCGAAAGAGGGTTGCCTTGACTCCGTTCGTCTGGATAGGAACTCGAGGGCGAGAGAGGGTGCCTTGACTCCGTCCGTCCGGATAGGAACTTAAAGGCGAGAAGGGATGCCTTGACTCTGTCTGTCCGGATAGGAACTCGAAGGCAAGAGAGGGTGCCTTGACTCTGTCCGTCCGGATAGGAACTCAAAGGCGAGAGAGGGTGCCTTGACTCCGTCCGTCCGTCCGTCCGGATCGGAACTCAAAGGTGAGAAAGGGTGCCTTGACTCCGTCCAACTGGATAGAAACTCACTGGCGAGAAAGGGGGTGCCTTCACTCCGTTCGTCCGGATAGGAACTCAGAGGCGAAAAAGGGTGCCTTGACTCCATCCGTCCGGATAGGAACTCAGAGGCGAAAAAGGGTGCCTTGACTCCATCCGTCTGGATAAGAACTCAAAGGTGAGAGAGGGTGCCTTGATTTCGTCCATCTGGATAGGAACTCAAAGGCGAGAGAGGGTACCTCAACTCCGTCCGTCCAGATAGGAACTCAAAGGCGAGAGAGGGTACCTTTACTCCGTTTGTTCGGATAGGAATTCAAAGGCGAGAGAGGGATGCCTTGACTCCGTCCGTCTAGATAGGAACTCAGAGGCAAGAGAGGGGGTGCCTTGACTCCGTCCGTCTGGATAGGAACTCAAAGGCGAAAAAGGGTGCCTTGACTTCGTCTGTCCAGATAGAAACTCAAAGGCAAGAGAGGGTGCCTTGACTCCGTCCGTACGGATAGGAATTCAAAGGCGAGAGAGGGATGCCTTGACTCCGTATGTCTGGATAGGAACTCAAAGGCGAGAGAGGGTGCCTTGATTCCGTCCGTCCGAATAGAAACCCAAAGGCGAAAAAGGGAATTCCGCCCTATCTGGCATAGAAGTTGTGAAGACTTCATTCGACCAGGTTAGGGCAATAAAACAAGATACTCGACTATTATCTGGGTGGTCCCCAGTGCCAAACTGACATGTATAAGAAAGTAGAATCCTACACCATCCATGCATATGCTGTCGAAATGGTGACTCCTATTCCGCATCAACCATAATCAATCAACAAGCTGGCCAGAAATGTTCTGATGAATTTTATTATCAGAGTCACTGGAATGATTACACGTGTTTCAACTTGCAAAGAACCAGTAACATGACATGAGTGCTAAGAATCTATGTCATCTCTGGATCTTTTGGAGCCCGAGGCTTTGGCAAAGAGCATACGGCTTGGGGCGGCGCTACAGATTGGCCAGGCCTCTTCGACTCTGGCTTCATAATCTGTTGTGCAACTCTTCCCTTCTATGACTTCGTACGGAGCCATTGAGCAGACGAGATAGCTCCTTAGTCATAGTGTAAGAGCCCAGGGGGTATTCTTGGAACCACGCTAGCATTTGCCCCTAAACAAAAGAATCCTGCTAGTAATCGAACTGTCGCATCACATGGATTGGGTGGTATTCCACTCCACCAGTCAACCCTAGCAGGATGATAAGCCACATGTCGACTGTGTTGAAGAAGGCCTCAAAGTTATAAGAAGCCGAAGGAATAATGTGCCAGATGATTTTCTGTTCTATCAAGCTTTCTAAATGCTCGTATTCCTTCTGAACTGAGGTGAGCGTGCCCGCATGACCACTTTGATAGTAGGATTCAAAGGCTGATCGCTGTGGGCGTAAGACTACTACACCCAGATGTGCAGCCAACCATACCTATACAAAAACTCCACAGCCATAAAAGTGCTGGCAGCGCCGCAGTGATCAGTCTAGAGCCCGGTAAGTTTCTGCCAGGATGACTGGGGCTAAATCTATCTGTTAGGTGACAATCGCCAAAGCAATCTCAGCGACTTCAATATTCACAACCGCTCGACCATGGCTGAAAATCAATTCTCCCAGGAAGCGGACAACAAATCCTTTCAACCAGAGCTCGTCACCTAGGGAGGCGTGCATTTCGGCTACTTTGTCAAAGTAGGCTAGCTACAGCATAGGAGAATGTCCGTCTGAACAGATGAGCTGACGACCACAATCACTAGTTGATAAGCCAGTTAGCTCACTCTAGAGTGAAGAATACCCATCACGCCACATGAACACGGTGGGTCCCAGGAACCTCTGTAAACCACATATTCTGTGGACCTCTTCCAAGGTTGGAGTCAGTTCGATTCTCCCAAAGCGGAAAACATGATGAGTTGGTTTCCATAATCGGGTAGCTGCACACAGAAGGTATCGAGAAACCTCCACCTTCGTGATATCCAGAAGCTTTGAAGAGATTCCCCAAATCCGCAGCTTGTCACGATCACTTTCAGTCAACTACTTGATCCATGCTTGGAGCACTTCTGAGCAGTGTGTGGGCACCACCATCGTAGGGAAACCCATGATCTATAAGGCACTTCAGCTTTTCTTGGCCTGAGACTCTTCAAAAGGGGGTGAACGATCTCCTGTAGGACATGCTCAAAACAATATTTTAGAAACGGATTTCAACTTTGCTTTGTTCAACAACACTTAGCAGAATCAAAGCAGACAGGTAAGAGATGAAGTGTTATTGAAAGAATTAGAGAAACTGGCCCAAAGCTGAAAACTACAGTTGACTAGACAGAGAGTTGTTGGACAGACTAAATCTTGTGCACAACTTTGAGGGAAAACCCTCGTTTCAACTGGTCTTGACCAGGTACCCAAGTAATGAGATGTGACCATCAAACTTGGAAGATCAGGATTATCTGATGATTGTGCCCCCCAGCAGATTACCGGGGTCTTTGACCAACAGAGCAGCTGACATGACCTTGGTCGAGTGTTGGCTCAAAGCGTCTAACCATAGGTCAGTTGACATGCCCCTGGCTTGACATAGATGACTCTTGACCAAACAGAGCAGCTTACATGCCCTTGGTCGAGTACTGGCCTAGTGTGTCTAACCATAGGACAACTAATATGCCCCTGGTTTGACATAAGTGGTCCTAACCGACGAGAGCAGCTTACATGCCCCTGGTTTAGGCGATGTCCTCTTGATTCTCTTGAACTGTAAGTCGTTGTCACATCCTAGCCAAGAGAACTAAGCGATACTCTGTGACGTTTTTAGGATGATATTTGCAAAAAGAAGATGCATGCATGCTAAATGATTTGTGGGATCATATTGGTGCCCTCAGCATTGGGATGCTCATTGCCAAGTACACGGGAACGGCAACTCCAGACCTCACTAGACTCTATCCAAGCCCCTAGTTTTTGGATGGCTCTCTGGAAATGGGTCACTGTGTGTTGGACTCCGTTCCAAACCGACCACACTCCTGCTTTTTTATTTTATTCATTCTTTATTCTTTTCCCCTCATAGGCATGTGGGTTCACCCTATCCCTGGCTTGGAGGTAATAGGTACCTGGTCTATGGTGGGGAGCTGCTATTGTTTAAAGGATTGGCTAGGCCCTTTTGGAACATGTCTTCTAGGTATTCACTCCGACTCCTCTCCAAGATAAATTGGAGGGACAGAGCTACCTATCACGCCTCTCTCTTTAGGGCTGACTTCTATCTACGACTTCTGTCTTCTTATTCTTTTATGCCCTTTCACAGATATATATTTTTGTTTTATTTCTCACGCTCTCACTCTCACCCCTAACATTTTATCTCCCTCTAGGAGGTGTAGGGTCCTTGAGCGGCTTAGATACTTCGCCCAATTCACAATGAAAGGTGGCTCCCTCTCTCCCTAGGTTCCTGAATAGTATCTACTTGAGGAGGTGCTACGCATTCCCAACATTGGCAGGCTTATTCCGCTTATCATCACCGGGCTAAGATCCATGCATGTGATGATGAAAAACATCGGCCTATATGTGCATATGCTGAATGGGGAATTATTATGTGCTGTGATGCAAAGCTACATGGATGTAGGAAGAACATGAATTCATGTATGCATGGCGGGAAGTGTTAATGTCGTAGAGTGAGGACACATTGTTTATGATCACTGATAGTACTTTTTCAGGTAGCATGAATTAACTCGCTTTGACTGTTCGACGTAGTCCATGTCCTCAAGGATGACAGCCCCTTTGGAGTAGACTTGCTTGACCACAAATGGTCCACGCCAGTTGGGCCAGAACTTGCCGCGACTATCAGGGAGATGTATTGCTCTCAAGACCAGGTCCCCTGGTTCTTGGTCGGACCTTCTTCTGATAAGCTTTGGCCATGCTCTTCTAATAGCATTGTGCATGATGCATAGCTTGCAATCGATGCTCATCTATCAAGTTCAGTTGAACTAGGCGGTCCTCAATCCACTCCGCCTCTTCCAGCTCTACTTCTTTCAAGACTCTGAGTGATGGTATCTCCACTTCTATTGGTAGGACTGCTTCCGTACCATACACCAGCGAATATGGAGTCGCCCCTGTTGAGGTTCGGACTGATGTTCTATAAGCCCACAGAGCGTATGGGAGCTTGTCATGCCAGTCCTTATGTGTCTCCACCATCTTTTAAGAATCTTAGTTAGATTCTTATTGGTAGATTCTACTGCACCGTTCATCTGGGGACGGTACGAGGAGGACTTGTGATGCCTGATATGAGACTCCTACAGGAAATCCTCAACCTTTTTGGCTGTGAAGTTTGTCCCATTATCAGAAATGATGGAATGCGGGACCCCGTACCAGGCGATGATGTTTCTGATGAACCTTTCTGTCACGGAGGCAGTCACTGTCTTGTAAGAAGCTGCCTCCACCCATTTTGTAAAATAATCAATTGCTACTAAGATGTACCGATGTCCATTGGATGCTACTGGGTGGATAGCTTCTATGACGTCTATTCCCCATGTGGAGAAAGGCTAGGGTGATGACATGCTGTGGAGCTGCTATGGTGCTGCATGAATAAAATTGCCATGGACTTGACAATTATGACATATTCGCACAAACTGGCAGTAGTCCGTCTCCATGGTTGACTAGAAATAACCTTGTAGCATTATTTTCTTGGCCAATAATACTCCATTCATGTGAGGCCTGCATGTCCCGGCATGCACTTGCAACATTACTGTATCGACCTCCTTTTTATTAAGACAGTGCAGAAGCATCTGATTGTAAGACCTCCTGTACAAGTGACCCGCTCCAAGCACATATTTTGAGGCCAGTCGGACCATAGTCTTTCTATCTGCTGCTGATGCATCTGGATGATGACTCGTGGTTTCCAGGTAAGCTCTGATGTCGTGATACCAGGGGAGCTCTGCTGTGGAATCCACTTCTTTTATGCTCATGCAGTGTGCCGGCTGGTCTATGCAGGTTACTGACACCTTCACTGTGTCATCCTCTGGTATAGACAACCAGGATGCAAGAGTGGCCAGTGCATCTGCGTAAGCATTTTTGGCCCTGTTCATAAAGGAAAAACGTATCTCCTCAAACCTAGCCATCAGCTTTAAAAGATGGTTGTGGTATGTAACTAATTTCAAGTCTTTGGTTCTCCAGTTGCCATTAACTTGAGAGATGACTAACATGGCATTCCCATGCACATGTAATCTCCGTGCACCATGTTCTAATGCTTCTTGCAAGCCAAGGATACATTCCTCATACTCCGCCACATTATTGGTGCACACAAAGGTTAACTTTCGAGCAAGCAGGATCATCTGTCCATGCGGAGTTTCCAACACTGCACCGATACCCATGCCTCTCCTGTTAACTGCGCCATCAAAGTAGAGCTACCACTGACCTTTATCGCGAGGGACTACCGGCACCTCTTCTTCCATGGTGAACAATATGTCCTCATTAGGAAACTGAGTCTGCAGGGGTTGGTACTCTGGTAAGGGTAAGTCTGCTAAGTGATCTGCCACGGCCTGTCCTTTCATTGACTTTTGAGTGAAAAAAGTGATGTCAAACTGAGATAAAAGCACTTGCCACTTGACACATCTACCCACCAGTGCTGGCTTCTGAAACAGGTATTTCATAGGATCATGTCGGCACAGTAATAGAACTGGATATGCCATCATATAGTGCCTTAAGCGTTGTGTGGCCCAGATGAGGGACAAGCAAACTTTCTCGATTGCGGTGTACTTAACTTCGCAATCATTGAACTTTTTGCTCAGATAATAAATGGCCCTCTCCTTGCGACCTGTTTCATGATGCTGACCCAAGACTGCACCCATTGAATGCTGTGTCACAGACAAGTAGAGCAACAGAGGACGCCCTGGTGTCGGAGGAACTAAGATCGGTGGTATCGCCAAGAGTTTCTTGATTTTGTCAAATGCTTCTTGGCACTCCTCACCCTAGCGAATCTGTGCGTTCTTTCTCAGGAGCTTGAAGATTGGCTCGCAAATTGGTGTCAACTGAGCGATGAATCGGCTGATATACTGCAATCGCCCCAGCAACCCTTGGACTTCTTTCTCTGTTGTGGGGGGAGGTATCTCAATGATGGCTTTAGCCTTGCTTGAATCTACCTCGATTCCCCTTTGGCTAATGATGTATCCCAGCAGTTTGTCTGATGACACACCAAATACGCACTTGTTGGGGTTCAACCGCAGCTTATACTTTCTCAAGCGGTTAAAGAGCTTCCTCAAACAAGCAATGTGTTCTTCAGGCTCTTTCGACTTAGCAATCATATCATCCACGTAAACCTCAATGTCTTGGTGCATGAGATCGTGGAATAAAGTTGTCATTGCCCTTTGATATGTGGCCCCAGCATTCTTAAGCCCAAATGGCATAACTCTGTAGCAGAACACTCCCCATGGGGTAATAAAGGACGTTTTCTCCATATCATCTTTTGCCATTCAGATTTGATTGTATCCTGAAAATCCATCCATGAATGACAACATTTTGTGTCCCGCAGTGTTGTCTACCAATACATCAATGTGTGGGAGTGGAAAATCATCCTTTGGGGTGGCTTTGTTTAGGTCTCTGTAATCAATACACATTCGGACCCGACCATCTTTCATGGGTACCAGAACCACATTTGCTAACCATTCTGGGTAAAGGACGACCTTCAGAAAGTTAACTTTGTGCTGTTTCATTATTTCCTCCTTCAATTTCAAGAGCCACTGTGGTCGCCATCTACGTAATTTCTGTTTGACTGGCTTGACATCAGGTTTAAGCGGTTATGTATGTACCACTACCTTGACGTCCAGCCCAACCATGTCATCGTAACTCTAGGCAAAGATATCCGCATATTCTCGGAGAAGCTCAACAAGTTCTGCTCTGGCCTGTGCTATGAGTCTGGCGCTTATCCGCACTTCCCTGACATCTTCATTAGTGCCAATATTCATAGTCTTTGTCTCTTCTTCTACATGCAGGTTCAAACCATCGGGATCATCATCGTAAGGCTGGAATTCTGGCACGCCATGACTTGCCTCTTCCATCTCTGCATCATCCTCTTCTTCGTATGCAATAAGCTCAGGAAGGACTTCTTGCTGGCATGACCGATCTGTGTCCTCAAAGGTGCACACTTTCTCAACACTGTGCCCTTGTTGGTGCTTTAGAATGGTCACTGTAACCCTAGTTTTCTTGTATGCACCTCTAATGATTTCTGGTTCTGCCATTTCCGAACTTGTGTTCGACTATTCCAATTCAGGTAGACAAAAGCTTTCAAATTCATGATGTCTTTGTACAACATGTACAACAGGTGGGCAGCTGTCCTCTGTCTGACTGATGTGAGTGCTGCCGCCCAAGTCCCCTCCTGAGCCTTACTCAGGATCTTTTTTTTTGGACCCCACTACTCAAGTGGGGCCAGGACTGATAGTACCACCTAGATCCGCCTCCTGGCTGATAGGAGATGAACTCCTCTGGTCTAACGTTTAAAGATTTACTCTCCTCTAGGGTCATGATAGCAGGGTGACCCTGTGCAACTGTCTGGTCCTTAGTGTACTTTGTCAGTATTGCCTTTCCTTTCTTTCGCCTAAGCTCACTTTGCACATTCTCGGCCAGGACCGCCAACTGCTCTTAAAATAGAACTTCCAAATCGTTGAGCATGCTATCCACCTGTGCTACCACAGCGTCTCCTTCCTCTTTATCGAAAGCAAAATCCATATAATAAGCACTGGAAGTTCTTAACACCTCAGGCACTGATTCCAGCTGTCCTGGCTGCAATCCCTTTAGGACTAACTGCTGCTCTGATGCTACTGCTTCAGAATCCGCACACGTTAAATCCCATACTGCAACTGGATTGGTGGAAAGATCCTCCACTGACTCCGGAGGTGGCAATGCCAGCATAGCTATCCCCGGTAGCACGGATGATGTTGAATTCCTTCTGAAGTCTGTAATTTCCTCTTCTGAATAATAATCCTCTACACATACCCATTCTGGCCCATTGACTGGCTTTTCCGGCTCAGGTTCTGCAAGCACCAAACTCTGATGGGGATCCAACAATCCCGCACTAACAAAGTTGTTTAAATTTTGTGGAATAACGAGGTTTTGGAACTTACAATGCTTTGCGTATTCGTCTACTGGCTTCTGCTCGTATCCCAGTCCTTCAAATTTACGTCTTCTCTCCATAGCAATTGGTTCTGCGATCCCCTGGTCATTCCGCCCAAGAGGTGCTCCTTTCTCGTACCCCCATCTCTGACATAGATTCTCGACCATCGAAAAGGAGTTGCCAAAAGCAGCCAAATGACTGGCATGCTCGAGAATCGGAATAAAATTGACCGGTTCAAAACGGTCGACACGGTAGAGCACATCAGTGGGTTTGGAGTCAAAATGGATAGTATGGAGCGAAATTGAAGAGACTGACTCAACCCTTTCCTTTTCAAGGTTTTCCGCCATCACGACGACAACGTCGTTGTTCCAGTGGAACTTAATCATATGGTGAAGGATCGAGGGGATAACTTGATGCTTGTGGAGCCAAGGGTGCCCAAGCAGAAAATTGAAAGATGGTTCGAGGTCGACGACATAGAACTCGACCTCGAAACGAGTAGGTCCAACAATTAGGGGAATGATCAAGATCCCTAGGGCATCGTGGTGCGTGTTGTCGAATGCCGTCATTCCATTTACTGCTGGAGTAATGCCCCCTGATTGAAAAACCGACCTGACTTGTGGTTCGCAAGGGGTAGACGTTCAAATTGGCGCCATTATCTACCAGAGTGAGAGGAATGCGGAAATTTTGGTATTGCACTGTGATGAATAGGGGCTGGTTATGATTAGTCCCTGTTGGAGGAAGCTCGGAACCAGAGAAAGAAATGACCACTGGCGCGACTATCATTCCTACCATGTTCTCCAAGGTCGATGGTGGTATGGTTGACGAAACATGAGCGGCCTGAAAAACTCGGAGAAATGCCTCTCTATGTTCGATCGAAGTATGGATTAAGTCCCAGATGGAGATGTCTGCTTTGACCTTTTTTAGTTGGGCAGTGATGTCGGCTATAGGCGAGTCAACTTTGACGGTGGGGTTAGCTCTTGTGACTGTCTCATCAGGGATTGGACTGGGAATATGGTTTTTTGCTTGAAAGGATGAAGTCACAGGCTGACTGGTTTTGTTTGCTGGGACTGGGCCTTGTATACCCTTCCCGACCGCGTTACCTCAGCACACATTTTTGCGGTATAACTATAAGGCATGCGGTGAGTATCCTGTGTCAAATTGATGACCATAGGAGCATGGGCTCTCAATTCCACTGGGACTGAAACTGGCAAAATAGGTATTGGCGCTTGGTGAGTTTGGTCATGCCTTGGTTTGGCTAATAGGCTAATTGTTGGTGGGGTGGATTGCATGGTAGGTATGGTAGCCGTACGCCTCGGTCAGGCATTTAACTGGATCATATTGACAACAGAATTGAAAGTTTCAATGAGAGATTGACTCAGCTGATAGGAGAACGGTTCTGAAACATCATGGATGTGGAGAGAAGGATCAAAAGGTTCAACTTCATCCGAAGAAAGGAAACAAACTCCTAAGGTTCCGGGCGCATGCTCAGGCAAAGGCTAGTTGACTATGTTGTTAGATGTGGATGCGGATGAATGAGGTGTCTGTGCAGCGGGCGCGGTCTCTGCCTCCAGTGTGTTAATATTGATGACCTTTCGGTCATCAAGCTCTGAATTGCATTCCGGAGTGTATAGCAGTTATCCGTGGAATGCCCCGCGGTTCTATGGAAACTGCAGAATAAATCCGCTTTAAACCACGGTGGAAGTGGGTTCGGTGGTGGGTGGATTTTCAAAAGCCTCAGTAGTGACGCTACCTTAGGAAATATGACACTCAGTGGCTCGACTAGAGGAGTGTAATCTCTCTCAGGTCGTGGGAGCCGCCTTGATCCCTGATAGCGCCCTTACCTTGCTGGTGCTGGCTGGTAGACTGGCTCGGCGGTGGTAGTGATTTGTGCAGTGTGTGGTGCTCTAGGTGCAGAGGAGTAAACAACCTGATTTTGAGTTGGCGAGCTCACCACGTTGGCTGGCATAACAGGAGCTCCTACGTATGCCACAGCATTCCTAGCAGAATCCTTCTTTCGACCATAACCGGTGTTGGATCCGTTGTTGCCACCGTTGTTGCTGTTGGTTCCGCCTGAAGCCATAGTCTGCTTTGCGAATGCTGCTAACGCAGGGAAACTTCCACTATTTAGTGAGCTTTCAACACGAGTGCCAGCTTTGATCAGGGATGCAAAGGTAGTAATGGGCTGGATGCTTAGCAGAGCCCCAGTGGCTGGCTGTGTCCCTCGAATTATTATTTCGATAGACTCTTCGTCAGAAAAGCTTGGTGGCAACTAGATCCTCACGCTTTGGGACCATGTCGAGGTTAAAAGAGTACTGCTCCAGAAAAGCTTGGCTCAGATCATTCCAGGTCCTTATGGTAGACATATCCAGCGATGTGAACCATTTTACAGTTGGACCTGTAAGACTTTTCTGGAAAAGGCGAATGAGAAGTCTCTCGTCAGCCTGTAGCTGAGCGAGATCGCCATAGTACGCCCGAAGGTGTGAAATTGGGCAGCCTTTCCCATTATATTTCTCGAATTCGAAGATATGGAAGTTCGGAGGGAGTATCGCCTCTAGGAAATAGTAGAGGTCCCGAAAGGAGATAGACTGGCGATCCCCACCCTGCACTTGTCGTAGAGCTTTCTCCAGGTCATTCATCTTAGTGGAAAGTGCATTGGGAGTTGTTATTGACATTGAGTGTGCAGCCGGGGTAGGTTTTGTGTACGATGTGTCTATAGCACCCGTGTGGTCCTCCAAATCTATCATCTCTCCACCTGGTGATGTGACGTGATGACCAGCGTACCCATGCATGTGCGCTATTTGTGGTGGTGTGCATGCTGAAGCTTGTACCTGATTCAAGGGTATAAAAATGTTATGCTGTGTGGGGCGTGTTGTTGTGTGTGGGAGCAGTAGCTGCTGAAACGGGACGGTCGGGTTCGTAGGCCGGTGTGCTCCTGCCAGCCCAAAAGGCTGACCACCAGTGGAGGGAGGAATAAGCTGTGCATGCTGTGGTAGTAATGCTATTGGCAGAGTAGTAACGCTCGTCGTCGGGACAGTGGGAAGCTGTAGCGACAGCTGCAGTGGTGGTGTGACTGGTGCAATGTGAAGTGACTGAGTAGGCAGAGCAGGATCCTCAGGAATGGGACAAACATGCGTAGTCAGAGTGGGATCCAAAGAGAAGGCCATGTTTTGCAACTTTTGCGCAAGGGCCAGAAGTTGCTGAGATTGTACGGTGATAGAACCATCGGTAGCAGTACCAAGGGCTGGAAGATCAAGCGGTAGGGATATCAAAGGGGGCCGGATGTTCAAAGATGCTGTGGATTGAATACCTACTGATGAGGCAATCGCAGACAACTGAGTGTCAAGTGGAAGAAGGTCAATTGAAGAACAGGACATGACCAGATCAGATGTCCTAGTGGTAGTCATAGTAACCACCTCAGCTGCGGGCTCCAAACTAATGAGGGTCTGCTAGTGTCTCGAAATCGACAGACAAGGAACTCCAAGCACCCGAAAGTGGCTATCATGGAGTGAAGGTAGAATGCATGATGACAAAGTAAAAGAGGGGGAAGTGGCAGAAACAAGAATCCCCTCCAAAGCAGCTGGTGTAACAAACTCAGAAGCTCGCTGGGCCATAATGGACCACGAACGGGTAAAGACGGGGCTGCGATTGCAAGTGAAAGGGCGACGCTTACGAGGAGCTATCGTCGGAAGTGACGAATAACTCGAGGAAAGACCGTCGAGAACAATGCCTTAAGATTGAGGTTACAGAAAGAAACTCCTAGGCTCAGACCTAGGAACTCGCACACAGAACTCTATACCTAGCAAAGGAAAAGAACTTAATGTGTTAGTGAACAGAGTGAAGACAAGACAACAAAAGAAATAAGTTAGCTATGTAGTTGTTTGTTAGGGTGGCATGAATGGCACACATGCACATGAATGCTACTAATATGCTCTCTCTCACCATGCATGTCCCACATGGATCGGACCATATGGGACGCACTCATGGGTTTGGGTTTCAACTCTGGTCAGAAAAGTAGGTTCCCGTTCCAAATCCTGGCCGAAGCGCAAGTCGTGAACGGGTGGTGCGTTGGTGGCCTCGTCTCTTGTAGTAGCGTGGAGCTATACCCTCTACTAGCACCGACACGACCCCAGACAAGGGGGAGAAACTAGCAACACATCCTACGCCAAAGCTATAGAACGGGCTACTAGAATTGTCCTTCGTAAACTGTGGGTGACCGAGAAGAGAAGATGCATGCCGTATATGATCAATCATGCGATATGCTTTTGTGTCTTTTACTTACGTTTTATTAAACCATAGGGATTTGTGAGCATTTGTCTCTAGTTATGCCTTATTATTTGTTCATCTGAGTTTGTGTGTTTTATTTTAACCAGATAAAGAGGCAAACATGTCTCTACTCTCCTAATCATGGCAAATTCAAATAAAGGGAAAAACACACAATCATGGCATCAAAAAAGTCAGACAAAAGTCAAGAACATGGCATGTGCTAGTGTAGTGCTCACAAGTAGGTGAATAAAAAGCAAGTATCGACGAACAAAGCATGAATTAAGTCATGTGCATGTGCGGTGGCATAGCAACAGTGTAATGAAGTCAACAAAGGCATGCTTAGTCAAATATGTACAAGCAAACAGAACAAGCAAACAAACACAATGTATATAGACCAAAGACAAGTAAGGAAATCAGAATGAAAGCTAGAATCTGGTTATCCCCAACAGAGTTGCTAGTTCCTGTGACCATGTCGGTGCAACCCTGCACGGCTCTCCTCTACCGGGTGCGTGGAAGCACTCGAGGAGTCCCGATACTGTCACGGCGAAGATGGTGAATCCGAAGATGAAAACTAGACTTGGAAACACCAAGGAAAGATAAGAAAGGATAAGGAAAGGAGTCGTCACCTAGTCTTTTAATGGAAAGAGGAGGAAAACCAAACACACAAGAAAACCAAGAAGCAAACAAGATGCAGAAAACATGTGTGCTCTGTGCCTAATGCATATAATGCACAAATGAATGTGGGTGAGAGAAAGGGTAAGGATTCTGGTTACGCATGGGGAAGGGGTTAGGCACCCCTATGCGCCCAAGAAACTCGGTCTTTCTAGGTCTCCTACTTGCCAATGGTCTATGGGTGTGTGCTTGCCTATTCTGAATGCTCATGCTAAAGATGACTGAAAACATGCCAAATCAAAGAGAAGAAATGAAATAAAGGGAAAAAAGTTAATCCGAGGGACAAATGTAGGTATTGAGAATGCTGCTTTACTGTACGCCCTTGGGCGATGAGGAAAATCGAAAAATTCTTGGAAAGCATCTCACAAATCAGCGGAAATTCAAAGAAATCTGAGAAAATCAAATTGGGGAAAATAATCCTCTTTCAGGACAATGTCGGCTTTTTTAAGCCTTTTACTGTACGCCCTCGTGCAATCGAAAGCCAAATCAAGTCAAGAAAAAACGTGGAAAATGGGGGAAATTCAGGAAACGATGAGAAAATCAAACTTGATGCAAGTTAGAAATGCATACGCAATGTAAGGAAGAAAATGCGACAAAACTTGTATGAAAAGATGCGGCAAAATATGCAAAATGTCAGTGAGAGTGTAATGATGACAATTCCAAAGGCTTTTGTGCAAAAAACCCAAATTTTGAATGAAAACAAAAATTTTGAAGCCAAATCACCAAAACTACTTAGAAAAACACTTCTCATGCAATTCTAGAGAAATCGGGGGTCAAGTGTGCAAAACTATGCATTCCTAATCAAATTGAAGGTTTCCAGGGGTTAAAATGCAATTCAGCGACTAAAACATGCATTTAAAGCAATTTAGTGGAAATTCAGGGTAAAATATGCAAGAAAAAGGATCCATGAAAGTGTCGAGGGCAATTCAGTAAATTTACCCTAGAAAACATGCATTCAGTGTGAAATCTGTAAAGTGTAGGGGCTAAAGTGCAATTTACCTAGAGAATTATTGCATTCAGAAGAGTTTCTGTGAAGTTCAGGGGCTTAAAATGTAATTTCACCAAAGAAACAAGCATTCAGAACAATTTTAGAAGAGTTTAGGGGCTAAAATGCAAAATAACCAAAGAAATATGCATTCTGTGTTATTTTAATGAAGCTTAGGGGTTTAAATGCAATTTAACTAGTGAATTATTCATTCAGAAGAGTTTCAGAAAACTACAAGGTCCTTTATGCAAAAATATTGGGTTAAAATGCATGAAAAGAAACTCTAGGGAGTTTTTATTAAACTTTAAAGCCAAGAAAACATTATTATGAAACATCAGGGGGCACATTGCAATATTTTCAGTTAAAACTTTATTCAAACGATTTTTAAAAAATGATCAAGGACCTAAATGCAAGAGAAGGACCTGTTTGTAATAAAAAAAGGATCGAAATGTAACAAATCAAAAGTAACAGAAGTTTTATTTAAAGAAAGTTATTTTTTCATTTTTAAAACAAAAGAATATCGACGGCCGCCGGCGACGAAGCTCCGCCGTCGATGACCGTCGAAGGGGCTATTGGAGGCTTTCCGATGGACTGATCTAAGATCAGACCCCATGGGAAGCAAGAAGAGGAAGAAAGGGGATGATCCAACGGCTTGGATCGAGAATTTAACGGCAAGAGTGGGCCTCCCAACTCCCTCGCCGTCGAGGCACTCTAGCGACAGTCAACGGAGATGGAGGAAGCTCCAGAGGCTGCGGCGCGACGATCCAGAGGTCCAGGATACTCAGAGGAGTGTTGAGGGACATTTCTTCTCCTTCAGGGGCTTAAATGATGGATGATGGCGCGAAGTGGGCTCCGACTGCCGTCGACGTCGTCTCCGGCGAGCTAGGTCGCGGGCGTGTTCCAAGGCTTGTGGCTCAGCTCCGAGGGCCCTGGCGTGCTTGGGGCGCACTGTGGAGGCTTTCTGGAGGCTCGGAGTGGCACGGCCGTGCTGGAGGCTCTTCTCTGACTCCGGTAATCTTCCTCGGCGACGGTGTCCTGGAGCGATTCTGGCGAGCTTCTGGTGGACGCCTCCGTAGCGATCGGAACGGGAATTGGAAAGGTGGAGAGGCATGAGGGAGGCTAGGAGATGTAGACCTAGGGTTCTAGGACTAGGGACAAGCCTTGGATCAGCACCCCAACTTAAATTGCCGGAAAACAGCGACGACGAGGCCTGAGGATAGATTCCGACCAGAGGAGGCCTCTGGCTTGATTGGAATCGATCTAGGAAGACTGAGGAAGCTCTAGGAATCTAAATTGACGGTAAATGAGGCTGGAAGAGGGGGTACTTGGACTGACGATGTGCGTTACCTCCGCAGCTCGCCGAAAGTGGCATGAATTCCCCACTTTTCACCTCCGCAAGCTCCTCTCTCTCTTTGGAATTCTCTCTCGCTTCTCTCTCGCTCTGAATTCTCTACTTCTCTCTCCGTTCCCCCTTTTTCCTCTGCCTCTGCTGCCCTTTTTATAGGCTGAACTCCGGCAGCCACTGTAACAACCCACTAACCCTTCCAACAGCTTCCTAACTAACTCCCCAATGAACTATCAGCTCCTAACAAACTAACGACCTAACAACCTGCTGTTTTCCAAGCTCCATCCTGTCCCTTTAAGCGTCAACAGTGATCAACGGCCGTCCAAGCTCATGGTGAGGCATCCGGTGGCTCTGGTTCGTGGAGGGCTCATGCTTGGGGAGTGGCTGCAGCTGGTCAGTAGGCTGGAAGATGGATGGCTGGATGGATGGGCTGCTGATCAGTGGCTAAATGTTGGATTTGTGTAATTTTGGTGAAGACAGTGAAGAAAGATGTGTTTACAAGGTGAAGAAGAGAAAAGGAAGTAGGCTTTTGGGTTGGAAGAGGAAGAGGACATGTGTTGAAGCATTATGGGCCTTCATGGGCCCAAATGGGCTTAATGGGCCTTCATGGGCTTAATGGGCCTAAGTGGGCCTAAGTGAACTTAATGGGCCTAAGTGGGCCTAAAGAGGCTTTGGTGGACTAGGGTTTGAGTTTATTTGTGGTTGAAATCCCAACCACCATACTTTATCCTGCAAGCTTGCAAAATTGCAAAATCGGGGTGTCTACACGCACCATCTCCCTCCCTAGCCCTAGCCGCCCCTATAGTGGGAGATGATACCCCCACTGCGGCCACCGTAGCAGCACCAGACCTCCACCCATGTGGAACCAACAACCATCCGAGGACCCCCCACCAAAGCCTCTCTAGGTCCTACCCCCTCAACCCTAGCCCCAGCCCATGCCCATCCTCATGCCATAGTACTAGGGCACCTTAGCTCCAGGCCATGCTCACCCTAGACACCCACCTCAATCGCCTTGCCTTCTCCTCCACCTTGGCCACCTCCTCTTTCGTCACCATCCACTCCCTCCTCCTTGACCTCGCCAACCACCATTGTTCTCACACCACGCCACTACCCTCACCTAGGACACCCACCTAAACCGCCTCACCTTCTCCTTCACCTTGTCTGCCTCCTCCTTCGTTTCCATCTGCTCCCTCCTCCCCGACCTCGTCAACCACCACCGTCCTCTTTGGCCAGGCCAGGTTGCTTGACGATGCTCGCAAGTTGTTCCACAAAATGGGGGTGCCCAATGTCACCTGCATCAACTCATTGCTCTTCGTCGATGTCCTCGCCAAGAAGCACGGGGCGGTTGAGAGGATGTTCAAGGAATTCCCTAAGAGTTATGTGTTTGAGTCCAGCCTCGACTCCTTCAACATGGTTTCGTCGGTGTGCACTGGTGCAACAGGGCACATTGGGTGTCGATGGTGTGCTCTTTGGTCGTTGTCACGGGGTTTCAGGTTAGCGATGGTTAACGGTGAGAGGGCTTTGGCCATTAGGCTTGGTGATGGCAAAAGTAGGGCCGACAGTTGTTGGGTGCGGTCGATAAGTATTGGGTGAGTGTTAATGACGGCTAGATGCCAATCAATGATGTTAGGTGTGAGGGAGGTCAGTGGTTGTTGGGTTAGGGCATCGTGACTATCGGTGATACAACAACATGGTTCGACAGTGAGGGTTGTTGGGAAATGCATGGCCAGTGGTGTAAGGGGCATGGTCATGGATTTCGTAACACTGAACTATAATATGAATATAGTAAAACACTGAACTACAATATGAAATCCTAAAATGAAACAGTAACACTGAATTATTAATATGGAATTATAAAATGAAACTGTAACACAGAACTATAATATGAGAATAGTAACAATGAACTAAAATATGAAATCATAAAAAAAACAATAATATTGAACTATCATATGAAAACAGTAAAACTAAACAGTATTTTTGAACATTTGAACATAACAATAAATTGGAACAGTACATCTTAATACTCAATCTAGTAATACAAAATTATTTTTTATTTAATTCAGTAATACTAAACTGAAAAACTAAACTATTTTTTACTCAGATCAATAACTATCACACTTAAATGCAATTGAAAAAATTAAAAAAAATTTCCCTTCAAAGAAAAATCACTAGTGGTATTACTTTAAATAAGGTGATTTCAATTATATTTGTTGGATTTAAATCCAACGTTCTAGATCAAATTTCCCTCAAAAAATCTATTGATGTAGATTTAAGCAAAGTTGCAACTTTATATTTAAAAAAATGAACCCTACATTCCTATCCCATTAATAATAATAATAATAATAATAATAATAATAATAATAATAATAATAATAATAATAATAGTGGTTCGTATTGGCTTCTCCTCTCAACAAAAATTCATTTATCTCAACTGAAATGGAAATATATGCACCAAACTAGCAAAGCATCAAATTAAAATTCCAATCCCAAATTCAAAGATTTTATATTGCTTCATAAGTACGGTATGACTTCAAAATTTAGCTGTAATAATTTGAATTTCCAATAATAGGTTGACTTTAGCTGATAACCTTTGATTGTACAATTTCCTGCAATGAACCATACAGAGTTGGTTGAAGCATAGGGGTCCCTTATAGATTATAGAGTTGTTGGAGATGAGTTATATATCATGCTATACCATAAATATTATGTTTAATAGTTGACGTACATGTACCACCTCCCATGTGCCAAAAAACATAGGAAGATCAGTAAGCCCACTATACACTCAAACTACCCTCCAACGCAAAAAATGCGCAAAGACCAGTGGAAACTATGAGAAATACTGCAAACACAAGCAATCAATAGCACGGCATTGGCTTTAGATGATAACCTCTGATAGTACAATTTTCCGCAAAGAACTATATATAGTTGGTTACAACGTAGAGGTCACTTCAGAGTTCAGAATATAGAGTTGTTGGAGATGAGGTCCCTAGGGTTCGTGACGTCATCGTTATCAAAGACCTTACTAAAGACATCATAAACAGGCAATGAGAAATGGCCAGATATGATCATGCGGAAGAATCATTCACTAACAAAATGACAGCTAAAGAGTAGTTGACCCGAGGGAAACACAGCACAGAGAGTCTGAAAGAAACTTCATTTAGGAGGAAACAGATCTGCTTCTTTAGATGTGGACTTAGAGTATTCACTTATATACTTTATTACATATACCGATCAAAGAGTGAAACAAACTGAAAAAAAAAATTGAAATAGTACAACTGACCAAAAGAAAAGGATCCCTTCCAAGATCTGGACCAATGACAAGGCAGTCAGATCTTTCCATCCACTTCATAACATCAGCAACTACCCCACTAGAAGTCGATGTTTTTTCAGCATCCCTAATAACAATATAAGTATGTTATCACGTTAATATAGCTACGTTATTCCGTACGATTCCTCAAGCACAGGGTGCACAATCAACTCTGAGCTGTAGCTCTTCATCACAGGTGCAGCATCTTTTGTACAGAAAACAAGTGACAGATCCACACCCTGTAATCGAAAGACGTGCATGAGAAATGTGCATAGTATTGACATATTTCCAAAGAATAATTTCTTCGATTGCCAGCTAGAGTCGATTGGCGACCACCACTGGCCACAGGTTGCTTGGCGGAATGGACAGTTGACCGCCATCAACAATCGACATGAGGGAAAACAGGTCATTTCACGGTCTCAAGTTAATAGTTAACCATGCTTATAATTCTAAATTACCTTTTGACGACCAATCAACTAATGTTGGGGTGTTTTTATAATAAAATGAAAATAAAAGGATTTGATATTTATTTTTTAAAAGTGAGAGATTGATTTGTAATAAGTTGAAAAGTTAAGGGTTTATATAAAATTTGCTCTAAATATTTTGATTATGATTTATGAATATAATGAGATTTAATATTAATGAGAGAAGTTTAATGTTAAGTAATGATAATTTTGACTTACTTGGATCTTAATGATCATTAGAGTTGTCCTTTGGAAGTAATTTATAATGATAACTAGACCATTACACAAGTGGAATGCACGCACTTATGTTGGAACAAGTGTTAAGTTAATTGCATGATGATGTACATGTGAAGGTGTGTGTTTGACACAAGTGGGTGTGTTTTATACGTGCAAATTATTACATGAGATGGCTCCTTGGTTGTTTGTGGATGTGAGTAGCTTTAAAAAGGATAGTCCCATCGTTTTTTAGCATTGAGAAAAAGGAGAGGAGGTGAGAGAGAGTGAGAGGCTGAGAGAAATTGTGGAGGTGATGGTTTTGCAGTCTGTGCATGTGTAAGGGGAGGTGTCCAACGACAAACTCGAGTTGCTCCAACTAGGGGCGGCAATGGGTTGGGTCTAGACCCAGACCCGTGGGTGTGGACCCGTTGGGTCTGGGTCTTGATTTTTAGACTCGTGGACCCGTGGACTCGGACCCGTTAGACCTGCTCACGTATTGAATCAGGTCTGGGTCTAAAAAAACCCAGACCCGTGGACCCGCTAATATATTTATATATGTATATATATATATATATATAACTAACACTATTATCCATTTACCCTATTCCCGTGTTGCGAGTTGCAGCTGTGGCCTGTGTGCCCTAAGGCCCTAAATCCTACCTCCCTCCGCCCCTATCCGCAGTCCGCATCCAAGAGTCAAGACCGCAACGGCGGCACGACGCAGATAGAGTCGACTGTCGAGCCCATCTCGCCGGAGGTCCCCTCAGCCCTCTCCCTCCTCCATCTCGCCGTTTGCGGCTGCCTATCTCGCCGTCTGCGGATCTCGCCGGAGGTCCCCTCAGCCATCTCCCTCCTCCATCTCGCCGTCTGCGGTTGCCGATCTCGCCATCTGCGACTGCCGATCTCCACTCAGACTTCAGACTTTGTTCCAGCCGGCGAGACTAGGGCTTCCTCCAGTTCTCAAGGTCTGCGAAATCTCCACTCATCTCCCCCTTTTCGATGCTTCGTGTGCCATGTTTAATGGCTTCGAAAGATCTGATCTTTATGTGATAGGAAAAAAAAGCTATCCTTTTCTTTTTGCGTGCTTTCGGTTCTAGGGAATAGATGTTTGTGTCGATCTGCACTCGTGAAGTTGCTTTTATTATGTTGATTGGTATGTAGTATGCTTGCTGCAACTGTTGCTCAATGAGAATGGGGATTTTGTTGGATGTTTGCTTGAACCCGATAATGTAAGTCAACGGGCCTCAAAGCTATTAGTTGTTTGGAAATTGCAGCTTAAAACTCGTCGGATTAGATCCCTTGCGCCTTTTTGTTCTGTAAATGCAGTGCTTTTGTTGCATCTAGGGAACTGCAAAGGAATTTTTTTGGTAAATCATAGAAAACCCATTTGAAGTTTTCTGCTGTTCTATAGTATTATTGAAGCAAGCAGTACACTACTCTATCGTATTCTTTTTTTAACAGTCAATTGAATATCATCTAACACTTTTAACAACAATCATATCCATCCTAATGTACATTCAAAGGCACTTTGGTCAACAGATGTGTTGGACTTCCCACGTAGTTCCTATGCTGCTTTCCACATGGTTTTTGATCTAAAGAAGAAAATCAAGTTCAGCTTTCTTGCTATTCTGTTTAACATTAATTTGTATGTTTATTGTTATTTGCAGAAAGGAAAAACAACTCGAGCTTTTTTTTTCCTTTTTATCTGGAGTTTGATTCTAATCATAACAAGTGTGAACAATCATCCCACGGTCATGGAGATAGTCATAACAGTAGGACGTGGTGATATCTTTACCTTTTGTTGTTTAAAATCTCTGCTGAGTTTATCTGTTACCTTGTTTACTTAACATGTTGAACTGTCTTCTATGAGATTCATTAGACCTAGACATT
>JAMKQA010013661.1:0-22835 GCA_024699735.1 Posidonia australis
CCTATGGGGGTCCGTATATAGGATTTTCTCATGGGTAACTCATGGGAATGGGGAGAGCCTCGCAGACGAAAAGCCTGGAAGATTCCATGGCATATTCGCTGCTGGAGGTAACAGCTATGGGAGGTGGAAAGCCAGTAGCCCGCAGCCTGCGATGTGGTGTGCGCCAGGGATGTGCGTTGGCTAGGTGCGCCACCTATGTGTGCTAGGGAAGTGTGCTAGCTAGGTGTGCTAGGTTGGTGTGCTAGGGACGTGTGCTAGCTAGGTGTGCTAGCTAGGTGCTCTCCCCTACTGGTCTGGTTTTCAAATTGGGCTGTGGGCTTGCTATGTGTTTAGGATTGGTTCAAGGGTCAACCACATCCAAAGCAACAATTGGAGCCTTATCAATGAGTTACCTCAAAATCAGGGTGTCTATAGGTTCCCTCGGGAACAATAGCGGCAGGAAGAGACTCACTAGTACACTGGGCCATAGCTGACCGAGAATGGGTGAGAATCGGGCTACAGTGGCAAACAAGGGGATGAATCCTAAGACGAGCTATTGTCAAAGTGACAGATAAGTCAGGAAAAGAAGATCGGCAACGAGGTGTCACAATCATTGGAGCCAAGGCAAGAACGCTCGAGCAGTGGCTAAGGAACTCACGCCCTACTACCTGGGAAAAAGGAAACTGGATGGGGTTAGAACCAGCAACAAAATGCAGTTTGTTATGGTGGCGTGAATGGCATTCATGTGCATGGATGCAACTAACATGCCCTCTCTCACCAGCTAAGTGTTTCCTAGAAGGTCATCTACTCCGAGATCACACATGGGTAAATAGGTCTCTGACTCAGGCTAGAAAGTAAAGGTTGCTGCTCTAAATCTTGGCCAAAGCGTAGGTAGTGAATGAGTGGTGCAATGGGGTCAAATGTCGACCCTCAGGCTTGTTAATGTACGCCCTCGGGCGATGAAATCCAAATCAAATCAAGAAAATATGAAAACACGGAATAAAGATAGTCAAATCGAATATCAAATGAAGGAACTTGAAAACAGATAGGAGAAAAACCACGGAAGAATGCATGAAATGCAGACTTATCCAAAAAAGAGGGACTAAAGTGCAAATACAGCAAAACAGTGCAAAAATGGATGGAAATGTACATAAATGGGTAAAATTCACTAAGGAATGCTGTAGACAAAGGTTATGCGTGACTTGGTGCAATAACATACACACATGTGCATGAATTGATGGCACAGGGGCAATTTGGTCATTTCAGTGGTCAAAAGTGATAAATGTATGCATGGGGAAATGCATGGTCTAAGTTACGTAAAAATGTGTGCCAAATGTCTAGAAGATGTTATTTGCAAGAAACATGGTGGAGAAAATAAACAAAATGATGCAAACACAATAAAGGACAAACATTAGGGCCAAAATGCAAAATTCACAAAAGGAGTGAGAATCTGGATGAAAAACATGTTCACGACCCCTATTCTAACAAGAAAACGATGGGTCCAATGTTAATGTGGCATGGGGATGTAAAAGTTGCACTTGGATAATTTCCTGAAAATTCAGGGTCTGAAGTGCAAAATTCACACATAAGTGCAAATGTGACTAAAATGTAAAGCTAAGGATCAAATCTCAACGAAAACATGGTTTTTGAATAGAATCTATGATTAAATGCAAAACATGAGATGGAATGTGTGAAAAATATTCGAAGATATGCAAGAAAACTTTTAAAATCCTAAATAATGGATTTGAAATTAATCTAAGGGTCAAAATGTAAATTTTATGTTCAGGAATGATTAGATGTGAATCTAGGGACTTTTATGCAAAATTTTAGGACTTAAATGTGATAAAAATTGGGATTTTAAGTTGGTCAGTGCAATTATGAAGTTTCCTAAGGTCTAGGATATAAAATACACATGAAAAACCAAGACCAAACTGTAAAGAAAATTCCATTTTAATAACAGTTAGGGTGATTTTTAAATATTTTAGGGCTCAGATAGCAAATTTCCTAGAGAAAAATCATTTTAAACATTTCAGGGGCTAAATGCAAATGTTCAGAACTTAAATGTGATAAAAACTCAATTTTAATGATGATCAGTTTAATTTTTAGCCTTTTCAGGGTTTAGAATGTCAATTTCACATAGAAAGCCTTTTATGAAAAAGCCACAGGGGAGAAATGCAAATATTCTGGACCTAAATGTAATGAAATCAAGTTCTAGGGACCTAGATGTGATAAAAAAACATGCATTATTATGTTATGAATAAAAAACAAAACTCAAAGGGGCTGTATGCAAAATCCATAGAGAAAATAAAAGAATAAAAAGTATTTTAAAACAATAGAGGCTGAAATGTAAATGTCTAGACCCATATGCAAAAAAAAAGGATCTAAATATAATAAAATAAGGGTATAAAATTAATAAACCTAAACTAAAGGGGACTAGCTTAAGAAGTCATCTTTCGAAGATCGTTGGAGGATCGCCGACATCCTCCCTCCAGCAGCCTTCGGTGGCCATCCAGTGGTGGAAAGGGGGCGCGCAAGGCTGGGGAAGCTTCGTGGAGGTGCGGCGGTCCTTTCTAAGCGGTTGGGCAAGGCTGGGGAGGCCTGAGGCCTCCCCCCACCTCACGCTCCTGCGAGGTTCTCTGAACGGCGATGGAGAAGATGACAGAGCGACTGGAGGTGTCTCGGAGGTTGGAATGGCGCGTCGGAGGCTGGGGAAGCATCACGGGGGCACGGTGAGGTTGAGAGGAGTGTTGTTGAGGCCCGAGGAGGTCTAGAGGGCTCCTCCCACATCCGACTCCAGCAATGGGCTCGGCAGTGGTCAGAAAACAACTTGGATTGAGCGCAAGTGAGACAAGCGGCAGTAGTCTCACTAGCTTGTAGCAAGACGGCCGCCAGCATGCAGAATCTTTTGTAAATAGTAGTGAAGAAAAATAAAATCCAAAAAATATAAAAAAATCAAAAAAGTCAAAAAATGTAAATAGACAGGCATCAACTTCAGAGGTAGAGACCCCCAGCTCCTCAGATCATCCGGACAGGCAAGTAGAAGATGTTCACAATGCCGATATAAGAACACAAAAGTCACTGTGACTGTCATGAAGCGCCATCAGGGCAACGAATTAGAAGAGATTCTTTCAGTTGACATCACAGATTCGACATTTGAGCAAGAAATCCTATCAGAGCTTATTGCCTACGGAGAGGAGGATGAGATCAATGGAGCACATGATGACATGAGCCACGACAGTTTCCATTTCATGATAATGACCTGGAAGGTCCAAATCTTCATGTTGAAGAGGAGACATAGCTTATCAATATCGGCAAGGTAGAAGATATTAAAGAAACACACATTAGTTTCAAATTATCACCACAAGCAAAGGTAGAATTTATAGCTTTCCTGAAAGAGTATGTAGATGTCTTTGCAAGGAGCTATGATGACATGGTTGGGTTAGACATTGAGGTGGTAGTACATACATTACCACTAATACCAAATTCGAAACTAGTCAAGCAAAAGCTTCGCAGATGGCAACCTCAGTGGCTCCTGAAGCTTAAGGAAGAAATCATGAAGCAGCATAAAGTCAATTTTCTTAAGGTTGTGTTGTATCCTGAGTGGCTCGCTAATGTGGTGCCTGTGCCAAAGAAAGATGGGCGGGTTCGCATGTGCATTGACTATCGAGACCTCAATAAAGCGAGCCCCAAAGACGATTTCCCGCTCCCCCACATAGATATTCTAGTGGACAACACCGTAGGACATGAAATATTGTCATTCATGGACGGGTTTTCAGGATATAATCAGATTAGAATGGCCGAAAAAGATATGGAGAAAACGTCCTTCATTACCCCATGGGGAGACTTCTGTTATAGAGTAATGCCATTCGGACTGAAGAATGTAGGTGCGACATACCAAAGGGCCATGACAACTTTATTCCATGATCTTATGCACCAAGAGGTTGAAGTGTATGTGGATGACATGATTGCCAAGTCGAAAGAGCTCGAGGATCATCTCTCTTGTTTAAAGAAATTGTTTGACCACCTAAGGAGGTATAAGCTCTGCCTCAACCCTAACAAATGTGTATTCGGGGTATCTTCTGGAAAACTCTTGGGTTATATTATCAATCAGAGAGGGATTGAAGTGGACCCTCACAAGGCTAGAGCTATTATTGACATGCCTCCCCCTGCCACTGAGAAGGAAATTCGCAGATTGTTGGGGCGGTTGCAGTACATTAGTCGGTTCATTGCACAACTAACACCTATATGTGAACCAATATTCAAGCTCCTGAGGAAGAATGCCCAAACACATTAGAATGATGAATGTCAAGCAGCCTTTGACAAGATCAAGCAGCTTCTGGCAAAACCACCAGTTTTAGTTCCCCCCATGCCAGGACGACCTCTATTATTATATCTCTCAATAACGCAGTATTCTATGGGCGCAGTCCTGGGATAGCATGATGAATCAGGGTGTAAAGAGAGGGCTATCTACTACCTCAGTAAGAAGTTCAATGACTACGAGGTCAAGTAGAACCCAATAGAGAAAGCCTGCTTATCTTTGGTGTGGGCTGCTCAGCGTCTTAGGCATTATATGATGGCATACCCAGTCTTGCTATTATGTCGGCATGATCCTATCAAGTATTTATTTCAGAAGCCAGCTTTGGTGGGCAGATGTGTAAAATGGCAAGTGATGCTGTCACAATATGATATCACATTTCTCACACAGAAGTCCATGAAAGGAAAAGCGATGGTAGATCATTTGGCCGACCTACACTTGCCAGAATATCAGCTGCTGTAGACACAATTCCCAGACGAAGACATCTTATTTGCCATGGACAACGAAGAATCATAAATCCATCAAGACAAGCATCAATAGTGTCTGTATTTTGACGGTGTAGTCAATAAAAGAGGAAAAGGCATTGGTGCAGTTTTGGCAACGCCGTAAGGACAACTAATCCCCTTTGCGAGGAAACTAACATTTGAATGCACCAATAACGAAGCTGAATACGAGGCATGCATTCTAGGATTACATGTGGCAAAAGACCAGGGTGTTCGAGAACTCCAAGTATATGGAGACGCAATGTTGGTCATTTCACAAATCAATGGTGACTGGAAAAAAAAAGACCAAAAACTTGTGTTATATCATGAGCATTTGATGAAGCTGATTGATGAGTTCAACAATGTCAAGTTTTCCTTCATGAGTCGAGCCAAGAATGCGTACGTAGACGCTTTAGCTACCTGGCATCATGGTTATCTCTCCCAGAGGCATAGGCTATGGATATCTCAGTCACTTGCGTAGAGCAGCACATTGGATGCATATTCAGGAAGCACCACCAACAGATGAATTGCCCTGGTATAATGATATTAAAATTTTCTTGGAGACTGGTAGTTTCCCTTCTGGCATTTCCGCAACAGATAAGAAGACGTTGATATGGTTGGCCTCCATATATGTGCTTGGGGCAGGGCAGCTATACAGAAGATCTTATAATCAAATGCTTCTTAGGTGTGTGGACAAGAAGGAGGCAGATATGTTAATGTTAAAGGTTCATGCAAGCACCTGCGGTCCACATATGAATGGAGTTCTCTTAGCCAAGAAGATTATGCTACAGGGATATTTCTGGTCCACTATGGAAACAGATTGTTGCCGATTTGTGAGAAGATGCCACATTTGCCAAATACATGGCAATTTTATACATGCTCCCCCACAACAGTTTCATAGCATGTTATCACCTTGGCCTTTTTCCACTTGGGGAATTGATGTTATCGGGGCCATTAATCCAGCAGCATCCAACAGACATCGTTACATTCTCGTGGCCATCGATTATTTTACAAAGTGGGTTGAGGCGGCATCATATAAGACAGTAACAGTGGCAATCATAGAAAAATTTATGAAGAATAATATTGTCGCCAGATATGGGGTTCCACATGCCATTATATCATATAATGGGACTAATTTCATAGCAAGGAGAGTTGATGATTATCTTGAGAATTACAAGATTACGCATCACAGATCGTCCCCTTATCGGCCGCAGATGAATGGAGCAGTGGAGTTGGCCAATAAAAATCTGATAAAGATCTTGAAAAAGATGGTTGAGACCCACAAGGATTGGCATGAGAAGCTCCTTTATGCATTGTGGGCTTACAAGACCTCGGTCCGAACATCGACGGGAGCAACACCATATTCTCTGGTATATTGGTATGGAAGCGGTCCTTCCTTTCAAAGTAGAAATTCCATCATTGAGAATTTTGAAGGAAGCAGAATTAGATGAGGCAGAATGGATTCAATATCGCTGTGTTCAGTTGGACTTGATTGATGAATGCAGACTGCAATCCTTGCACCATGCCCAATGCTACCAGAAGCGAGTGGCCCGAGCATATCAGAAGATGGTCCGGCCCGGAAGTCTTAAGCCAGGCGATTTGGTTTTGCAAGCCATTCATTTGCCCGATGCCTGTGGAAAATTCAGGCCCAATTGGCGTGCACCATTCATAGTAAAAGAGGTCCTGTCAGGAGGTGCAATCATTCTTGAAGACATAGATCATGGGGGGCAATTAGAGCCAGTCAACGCTACCTATCTGAAAAAATATTATCAATGATCCCCAGTCAATCTCAAGCCTTGCACTGTGAGCCCTGCATCTCTATGTTTTTTTGCATCCACATGTTAGTATTTTAGGCTATTGCATCCAAACATAACATAAATCATATTCTGTACTTTCCTTCTATATGCATCATAATTAAGCATCATCATTGTCCGATGAGGAAAATTGGAAGCTAGCCTGCTTAGGAAAAGTTTGGTCCTCCTCATGTGTTACTATCCATGTGACTTAGGGTGTGAAGGAGTGATTATTCATGGAACATGGATGAAATGTGCATATTCCCAACAGGCCTATACCACCAGAGGGAGGGAAAAATGATAGGTCATGAGTGAGGGGAGTAATAAAGAAAAAGAATACAGTCTTTGGAGCACAAAAGAAATAAAAAGACAGAAGTTGTAGAAAGAAGTCAGCTCCAACGAGAGAGGTATATAGGACGACTCAATCCCTATCACAAAACTTGGAGAGGAGTTGAAGCATACACCAGCAAAGCTTACATTTAGAAAGGGACTAGCCACCCCTTTAGCCAGAAGAAAAGCAACCACCCTCTCAGCTTAGGTGTTTATTACCTCCAAGTAGGGGTAGGGTCAACCAATATGCCTTTAAGGGCGTAAAAGAAATGTGAATTATTAAAAGAGTAGGTGTAGGGCCCTAGGAGTTTGGCACGGGGTCCATGATCTCCAAAAGAGAGCTACAAATAAACCTAAGTACCTAGGTTAGTGCCACGTGAGTCGAGGGAATTTTCACTTCTTATGGCAGGCAATACAGGCTTCCTTGGCGCTGAGGGCACCAATGTCTATAAATCATGCATCAATCTTGCCTCTACAATGTATTTAGCACTTAGTTTTTAATCACACATATTTGCATCACTTTGCGAGGCATTTGTCCATATTCCAACCAGGGGCATGCCTGCTGCCTTTTTGAGTTGTAATATTGGCAAATGGGAATTCTAACTAGGGCATGATAGTTGCTTCTTCTGTTGGAAGAGGTCATTGACTAGGGGCATGTCAGCTGCCATTCTAAGTCAATCAATGGGACAATGCTATAACAAATGTGTGGGCAAGCGCAAGCAATACAAGAGTCAGGATGACACAATACGCAAGAAAATTCTTATTTTACTATAGCTCATCAGTTATACAAGTTTTACTCATTCGACAATAGTGGACCAAATGATTTCAGTCGACTCTAGGTCTCTTCGAGCTACTAGCCTCTATAAAGCAAGTGCCACTAGGAGGAATTTTGCTTATGGGCCATGTTTCTCGTATTTTAGGTTCATACTCTATTATGTAGTCTAAACCCTTAGTAAAAGCAAGATCAGAGGATTGAATACCGACACGCGTCATGCAGGCTAGTTCTGAGGTTGTCACATCAGAGTCAAGAATATATTTCTTGTAGCAATCAGGGATAGGACTTTGCTCAATTGAATCCTGGCAAAAGCCGAATTGGCAAAGAACATAGACAGGATGATATTCCACACTGCCTGTTATCCCTAGAACGACAACAAGTCGCATGTCCCTATCATTGAAGAGGACAGTAAAGGATTTTGGGGTTGAGAACAAAATGCGCCAAACTACAATGTCCTTGGTGAGATTTCGTAGTCTGCCGCATAGCTCATGAACACTTGGAAGGGTCCGTGAATGGTTGGTACGACTATAGGTTTCAAATGCTGAATGCTGAGGGCGTAGGACTTCCATTCCCATATGGGCAGCAAACCAAACCTGGCAGGAGAAAGCGGAGCATGATTAGATCAAACACAACAGAACATTGAAATAATATTGTTTACTCACTTGCACTAGAGCACCGCAGCCATAGAAATGCCTGGAACGTTTTAGTGCCCGATCCAAGCCAACATAGGTCTCTGCCAGAAGAATAGGGGCAAGATCAATATGGCGGGTGACCATTGCCAACGCCATTTCTGCCACTTCGATAGCCAATGTCATCCGGCCATGGCTAAAAATGAGTTCTCCAAGGAAGCGTACCACAAAGCCATGAAGCCACAAGCTACCTAAGGAGGAACGAGTGTTGATAATCTTGTCAAAATAATCCAAGTGTAGCATGGTGGCCGATCCATCCTTACAAATGAGGCTCTTCTCGCAAGCACACCGGGATAAACCGGTCAATTGGCTCAGGACTGAAGCATAGCTATTATGGCGCATGAAGACAGGCGAAGATATGTATGGTGACAGGCCGAATATCCGTCTGACTTCTTCCAAGGTTAGAGTTAGTTTCGTCTGCCAGAAGTGAAATACATGGAAAGCCAGTTTCTAGAATCTAGCTACAGCACACAGCAAATGCCAGTTTACTTCCACCTTAGCAATGTCCAGTAATGTGGAAGATATGCCCCAAATCTGCAATTGCTCATGATCTACAACAGTCAATGCATCAATCCAGGCTCGCAAAACATCAGAGCAGTGTTTTGGTGTCACCATGGTGGGGTAGCCCTGTGGAAATGGACATGGATCAGATATGGCAGGAGGGAAGCAAAATCATATATGAGGATGAACGAAAGTAAATTGGCACAAGCTTGGGGGCAAACAAAATAATATGGTAGAATATAATCTCATGGTAGAAAAAGAGCACGTAAAGCTTGTAAACAAAGAAGGAAATTGGCAGGATATGAACTTGCATCAGAATAATTTGTCTTGCTGCAAATCTAAGATGCAAAGGGAACCTAACTTCATGAAATAAGCATACAAGCCCGAGAATGGAAGCAAAACAGAATATCCTTGCAGAATATGAGGAAAAGCCACACATATCTTTATAGAATCCGTATGTTGCCTTCACATAGCAAGATGTGAGGAAGTATAAGTAAGAAAAATCAGCAAGAAAACATATGCATATGTAGAGATTCATCCCAAGAAAGGAGTGTACGTACCATTGTGACGAAAGAAAGGCGTAGCCGATGCCCAGGAGATTTAAAAGAGGGCTACAAGAGAAATGGAAGGCCTAAGAATGCTTTTTCAGAATGGATGGTAGCGTATCTCGCTAAGAATGCGAATTTTTGTAGGGAAGAAGCAAAGGGGTCGCAGTAGAAAAGGAAGGTAAACTGGCCATTTTGAGAGGAGCACCAAGGTGGCACACCTCAGTGGCGCACCCGCTGGCAAAAATTCAGCAGAACCTCCCCTAAAATTTGAATCTCGCCCAAATCGGCACCAGTTCTTAAACCTGCATAGAAAATTTATCGTTCATGCACAGACAAATACCCCAAGAAGAGGGTTGCATCTCAAAGTCAGATTGGCATTCAAGAAATTTTCAAAAGATACATGGTTCAAGAAACAGTTTTAATATTTATACATAAAATGGAAAATAACAAAGAAGAAGACAGCTACTCCTCATATGACTCCTCCTCGTCAGTCGATGCTTCTTGAAAGCTCTTTGCTAGAAGTCGTGCTGCTCACCGAGTGATAAGGTGTGACCACTGAGCAGCAGTAGCAGCTTGGGAGCAGGCAGAAGAACTTTGAACCCTCTGTGCAACTTGTGTGTCAGAGCGGTCCTCCTCGGATGCTTCCATGGTAAACTCCCCGCTACTAGCCGCGTTCACTTCATGGGCTGGATAATCTTGCTGTCAAAAAAGAATGTCAGATTTATATCAATGGCCAGTATAATGTAAAAGGAAGTTCCTGTGTAAATAAAAGGGGGAAGAATTACCCGGATGATGTTGCGCCAGCGCAGTTCCTGTGTAAATTTTGCAAAAGTTTCAGGCGAGTTTGTAATGACAGTAAGGTAATTTATAAAAGGAAGGCATACCCTTTTTCGCTGGATATCCTCGTAAAAAGAGGCAAATTGCTCCTCGAAGCCCTATAAAGTAAAACAAATGTCAGATTTATCCTTTTTGTATAAAAAAAAATTTTCAAACAAAAATTATAACAATTTACCTTCGCCCAGTCGGAAGCGTACCACATTCCGCGTTGGCTATCACGCACGGCCTCCTCAAAGTGATAGGGCTTCCCGACTCGCCTGTACCAAGCTAGATAGTTTGTATAGTTGACTTCTCAAAGAACGTGTCTGTCCTAAGAAGCCACAGCAGCAGCATGCTGACTCCAAGCCACAACATGGGACGGGACCGGAAGGTCCATGTCAGAAGCAGGAGGGGCAGGAATGCAGAACTTGTTCAAGAATTGATGCCTCACGCACCCCAGGAAGAAATACACCGACTTCTTCATGCAGCAGAATTTTACCTACATGTCCCTCAGAATGCGATTAGTGTTCAGAGGTGCCTAGTTAAAGCCATCATATCTGGAGAACGGGCGCTGGTGAACCTGTTGCAAGAATAAACAATTGTAGACAACACAGGCAATGCAGACATACAGAAACTGAAGTCCAAAGCGTGAAAACTTACATCCTTGAGCTCTACCAAATCTAGCAGATACCAGTAGGACTCGTAGCTATAAACCCCTGCAGTAGCTTGGTGGTCAGGCTCGACCCACTGGCGAGGGAGAGGAAGAAGCTCATCACGAAGGCGGCCAAAGCTATGCCACTATGTAATGTGCTTCATAATTCAGTACTAGCAATAGCAAGCAAGAGAGATAGTTAATTAGATCTCATCAAAAGGAAATTGTTTTGTAAAAAAAGAAAACAGAAAAAAGAAAATAAATACTCACAGTCAGCAGGGGATACAATCCCACATAAGAACGGTGCCCCAGCCTGGCAATGTTGTCAAGCCTGCAGATAAACCAAGTATAGCTGGCACCAGCCCAATCATAATAATCCAAATACTCCAAGTTGGTTAGGTATGCTAACCAATCTACATGGATGCAATAAGTTGAAGAGTTGCAGAAGACCATTGCTAGCAAATCCAGCAGAAAATGCCTCAACACAAAATCTGTCGTCGCTATCCAGCTCAGGGTTGGGCCAGAACTGGTCCCACTCTCTCAACCACCCCACTGTAATCATGTGTTTCCCCTTAGGTGGTTTAGGAGGAACACGACCTAGATGTGCAGGGGCTAGGTGCATGCTGTGGGTGGTCTCGCTTATGATCGGCTCGTCACTGAAGGGGAGACTCGTCAGTAGGGCCCACTGATCGGGCAAAACAGTCAACTCTTCGAATGGGAAGTGGAAGGTATGTGTCTCAAATCTCCACCTCTTCACTAGCGCTCGGAAAAAGTTATAATGGCCATGAATGACTGGTATGCGAAGTAAGCCACCAAATGGGGACCGATGAAGCAGAAAATCCTACAATAATTCTGAAAGATGATGAAAGAGATCGAGCATGGGGGCCTAGTGACACCGCATGACCTAGTTAGCATCGCCGGCCTAAAAATGGCAAAGAACAAATTAAATGCAACGTCAGAAAGCAAATTATCATAATCAAGGCATACTAAGGCAAGATAATTACCCCAAAGTTGGGGCTCTCGCAAATGTGATCGCTGCTAAGTAGTCGCCCTGCAAAGTTGCCAGACTCTTGAAAATACATTTGTTAAAGAATTGACAGATTTGTATCATGTATGCAAATGTTTCCAATTAGGCATACCTCGATAGATACAGCAGGAGTCGAGCTACTTGAGGCCCATGACCTTGAGGAGCTACCTCACCGTCGGGGACGAGAACTAAAAGGTGTGTCCCAGGAAGGCTATGGGGTTCCCACCTCAAGAACTGGGTCATCCTGCATAAAAAAAAAGAAAGGTAAAGGCCAAACCAAGAGATAAACAGCAGTAGCATGCATGGTAAATGCAGAATATTCTAGTATAATAGAGCCCAAGACGAAGTCAGACATGGCATTACATTCTTTGGCTGAATAGAAAAGGCATAGCATTTAAAGTGAAGCATAATGTCACATGTTTGCAGAAAATTGAATAAAGCAGGCATACTGGCTCAATTTAATATTCAAGAAAAGCATTGAATTCGAGTGTGGTGACATGGACCGTGAAAAGAAGGCTAATACTCAGAAAAAGCATCCAATTATGTGAAATATGGAAGTTATAGCCATCGCTGGCATTGAGCACTACCGCTATTAGAGTTATAAAGCAGGCATAGCATTTAAAGTGAAGCATAATGTCACATGTTTGTAGAAATTTGAATAAAGCAGGCATACTGGCTCAATTTAATATTCAAGAAAAGCATTGAATTCGAGTGTGCTGACATGGACCTTGAAAAGAAGGCTAATACTCAGAAAAAGCATCCAATTATGTGAAATATGGGAGTTATAGCCATCGCTGGCATTGAGCACTACCGCTATTAGTGTTATAACAAGAGGCATCCCCATCATTGTTACGTGAAGAGCAAGGGCATTCAGAATTCCGTTATGTACTTTTCTCCACCATTTGCTATTCAAGCATAATTTGAAAAATTAAATGATTACATACCAATGATGAAGAGGAGGTGCTTTGATCATGGTAGGATTATGGCATTGAAATTCAAGAAATGGCATTACGTCTACGGTAAACAATTGGATTATTCAGCCAAATAAATTTATTTGGTGTACTTAACCTAGCCACCACGCCACCATCATTGGCCAATCCACCAAAAACTCTCACTGCCACTAAAACCCACCGACCATCACGGTTAGCCCCACTGCCGATCATCACGGCCAACCCACCTCCACTTCACGACCCCAAAATCTCGCTCCGCCACCACAGACCTCCCACACGCCACCACCCTGCAGCCCAATACCCTCACATCCACCCTCCACCGTCGACAATTTGAACCACCAACCACTCCACCTCCACGGCCAGCCCATAGACCCACTAGATTCACCCCCACTACCAAGCCACCAAGCCACTTATCCACCTCCATGGCCAACCCACAACCCCATTGGAGCCCACCTCGCCGCCGACTGTCCAAAGGAGGATGCAAGCACACAAAATGGGAGATCAAGGGGAAGAGGAGATACCTCCACTGGAGAGCCCCTCTCCAACCAATCTTGGAGAGTCTTGTCCATTGCCGCCACGAAGCAAAGCCTCCGCTGCACTTAGCCACCGCGCTTAGCTACCGCACTACCCTCGAGCACCTCATCAGTGCGCCACCAAGGGCACTTGCTAACGGTCTTGAGGGGAAGAGAGGGAGAGAGGGAGATTTCGTTGGGGAGAGGAAATGAAGAGAAGAGAGGGATAAGGAGTGGGTTTCATCTATTGGGAGAAAAGAAATGAGAAGGAAGAAGAAGAGACATGAGTAATGAAGAATAAAATAAGAAGGAGAAAAATAATAAATAAATAAGTGATTTTTTCTTTAGTTAGTAAAGAAAGGGAAGAATCAAAGAAATAAACAAAGGAATGAAGAAGAGCCATGCAGCACAAGCTCAGTTGCAATCCCAAGAAGCAAGAAGAAATACAAAATATGACTTGGCAGTTATGGCAGTTATCCAGTAGGTCCCCCTCATGCAAATAATTTAATGTCCAGGGTTCAAAATGCAAAATGGCAGTGAGAATTGTGTTTCAGCCCCTAGCACTCCACAGCTTGCACTTCAAGAGCAAAATATAAAGTGTCAAGAAAAGGCAGCACATGGTCTACAAAAATTTGCTAGATGTGAAATTTGCAGAAAACCCCCTACATTCCTTAAATTTGCAGAATAGGCCACAAAGGATGTGGAAAGTTATGAAGGAGGCAGAAACTTGCAAGCACTCAACAGAATTTCAAATATCAGCAGCACAGTAGCAATGAAACCATCGGAGCTTTGTCATATAAGGAAAAGTTGCAAAAAGGCCCTCAAGTTTTGGGAAATTGCATATAGGTCCCTACTTTTTGCAAACTTCACAACAATGCCACATTAGATTGTAAACATCAGCAAGGTTCCTTCAAAGGAGATTGTACATGCATCTCAACAAAAAACGCCAGTTTCTGTACGACAACATTAGCAACCAGCACATTTACAGTTTTTCCCTTTGGAGCACAATTATAGCCAATTTCCTTCCTAAGGGACAATCCAGGTATTATCACTTTTCGTTTTTCCAGATTCTCCTTCCAGGCGGATGAGATCCTTTGACCCCTTCTTCTTGGATTTTCGTGGGCGCGAGATCCTTTTCTTTGGCTTCTGACCAGGCGGTCAGAGTCGGCCTTTGACGAGGCGATCAGAGTCGGCCTTTGACCGGGCAGTCTAGGTCTCATCCTTTTCCTTGGATTTTCGCGGGCACGAAATCCAACTGTTGACCTTTTGACCAGGCGGTCAAGGTCCTTTTCCTTGGATTATCGTGGGTGTGAAATCCAATTCTTTAACCTTTTGACCAGGCGATCAAGGTCATATCTTTTTCCTTGGATTTTTGTGGGAACGAAATCCAGCTATTGGACCTTTTTGACCGAGCGGTCAAGGTTGTTTTCTTTTCATTGGATTTTTGTCGGCGCGAAATCCAGCTGCTTGACCTTTCGACGGGGCAGTCAAAGTCTTATTCTATCCTTTCCTTTTTGGGTTATCACAGGTGCGAAATCTCTTTGCTTGCCCTAGGTCCGTGCGGACAGCGTGTCTCTTTCTTGTTTGACAAATGGTATGATTGTCATGCGCCTTTTCTTTGGGCTGGTATGCCCAACTACTTGGCTGACAACCGTCATGCTGTCAGGTGTTCAGGATGGCAAGACTTGGTCGGCATGTCATATCCCGCCTCTTCAGGTTGATAACCTCAAAAATCCAGCTGATGAGTCCGACAACTTATCATTTTCCTGCTACTGGTTCCCTCTATGCTCAGGATTTCTTTGTTTTTGACTTGTTACTTCAGCATTGGCATCAGCATTGCTTTCACTTACAAGCACCCACTCTCGTGTTTACAATGTTAGCATCAGCTTTGCATTTTACTCTCAAGATCGACTCTTGCATTTGTTTTCTTTGCACTGGCATCACATTTCCAGCATTTAGATCAGTAGTCACATGCATTTTGCATTTTCATTTGGCAACAAGTCATGACTTTTCGGTGCATCCACCGGATAAGTCACATAATGCCTACAGCAAACACCATTCCTTTGCAACCTCAAAATGGGGGTATCTTCTCAACCCTGAGCATCAGTCTCGATTCCCTCCGTCCCTCAACCTCACTCAGGGAGGGGCATCTGTAGACACCTTGATTTTGAGGTGGCTCATAGGTAAACTCTCTAGATGTTGTTTTGGATGCGGGAAGCTCAACCACTTTTGAATCAATCTCAACCATTTAACTAGCCAGAAATCATTGCATAAACCGACCACAAGCCCATAGCAAGCCTGTGGCCCAATTGGCAATTCAGATAGCTAGTGGAGAGCACCATTGTGGAGCACCTCACTAGAGCACCATGCAGGAGCACTATATTGGCACACCTAGCTAGAGCACCAAGGTGGTGCACCTATCTGGAGCACCATCCTGGCGCACTACCACTTTTCAGGGTGCTGGCTGCTGGCTTTCCATCTCTTGTGCTTGTAACCTTCGCTAGTGGATATTCCATGCGAATCTACACCAGGCTCTTCGTTTGCAAGGCTGTCTGCATCCCATGGGAGTTCTCCTTGTGGAACTCTATAAAAAGACCTCCATTGGCAACCATTTAGGACACTTGGTGAAACCATTCACTTATTTCCAAGAACCCTCTCTCGTTTCCTAAATATATCTTTGCATTCCAGAGCATCCTCAGCCAATCCAAAGGAACAAAGAAGTATTATCTTGAGCCTTCAAGGAGGAAACACCACTAGCAAGGTAAGATCCTTACTCTTCTTTCACTTATCCTTATGTTTAAGCTCTAGATATTACACCATGTAAAAGCATGTAAAAGGACAAGAATGTGATCTGTTAGTATGTTGTTTTCATGATGTTTTTGTGATGAGATGATTACTCCTACATGTATATTCACAATGCTCCAATGCCATATTAAATTCTGCACCATATAATCTCTATTTTACATAATGAATCATGATTCATGCAAATACCTGCTATGAAATGAGCTGCAAGTATACTCTTTATATGTACACCATTTGCATATGATTGTTAAGTTCATTAGCTCATTGCATGTTCTTTAGAATATACAATGCAATATTTTCAGCCCTTAACCCATGATCTTGCATGATTTAAGATAAATGATAAAAAGGACTTTCATTGCTTACTTTTCATCATATTTCAGCTTTTTACCATTTGATTAGTCAATCTGGTTAAGATAAATCACAATTAATCACTTGCATCTGGACCAGAATCTAAAATTAGATAATAGTCTAATTCAGATTTTTTGGAGTGCACCACACTGGAGCACAAAGATGGCGCACCAGGGTGGCGCACCTAACCAGAGCACCATCCTGGCGCACCATTCTGGTGCACCAGTCTAGTCAGAGTATAAATCACCATCTTTGCATCATAACCTGCATGCTTTCCCAGGTGTTTTTGACTTTGATTTTTATTGTGTTGATTCCCCGATATGTCATGTCTTTGCATGCATGATTTCAGTCTTGGATGACACTATTTTAAGCCTTTTTGCATGTTGCATATTCAGCCAGTTGCAGAAATCTGGTGAGCTGATTGCCCCATGAACTCCTGTTTGGGAGATTCCTATGCATCAGTCCATGATCCAGATCTAGATAACATGGCTGAATCCTGTTGTTTTTACTTAGCATAGGGATGGTGTGGTCTTGTGTGAGGCATACAACCCTTGAGCACAAGACCCATCTTGTGTTTTCGCGTTTGGATTTTGATAAGATACTTATGTCGCATTTTCTGATGAGTTTGCAAGTTTACAATAATTTTACATTGCATGGTATTCTAGTTTACTATCAGATCTTTGATTTCCTCTGGCATACTTTCCTGGCAATCCAGTAGAGCTTTTTCTGTTGCACGTAGTAGCTTTTGGCATGATGTTTAGCATGTTTCTTGTTTTGATTTGCTTTTGGTTTTCTTTGGTTGTCTTCCTGGATATATTAAGAAGACCCTATTCTGTTTTCAGCCCTTTTCATGCATGATAGATCGTGTTTTGCTTATAGTAAAGCGAGGATGAAAATCACTCAATGTTGTTAGATCTTTTGATCATATCTGTGCAATATCCTTGCACCGGTGCTTGACCTATTACACAGATGACATTTCTAAGCATTAGGACACACCCTACTGCCCATACACCCATGTTTAGTATAAGGCACTACTCACATATAGCATGGCATTGCCTATCGACCTCAGGCGTATAGAAAAGGCTGGAAAGCCGACATTTCATATAAGTAAACAAGAAACCCGTAGAAAGATCGATTTTCGGGCGCACAAGGGTGCCTAATACCTTCCTCATGCGTAACAGGGATCCTTGCCTAATTTTCTATTTTATGACCTTCTTTTCCATTGGCTTTATCACATGATTTGAATGTTTTTAAGCGGTTTTCCTTGTATTCCATTTTAAAATAGACTAGGTGGCGACTCCTGCATTTTATCATTATTTTTACTATTTTTGCCGTGACTTTGCCGATCCTCGCACATTTGGCCTTTCGTGCCAATCCTGAGGCTGTCACCGGCATGGTTATAGTCCCCCCTTGTCCGGGGTCATGTTGGTGTTAGTAGAGGGTACAACCTACTACTTTGGCAAAGGACGAGGCCTCGAACGTACCACCCGTTCACTGCCTAAGCTTTGGCTAGGATTTAGAGTGGGAACCTTTATCTTCTAACCTTGAGTCGGAGACCCATTCACCCCTGTGTGAACCCGGAGTAGATGGCTTGTTAGGACACCCCTAGATTGTGAGAGAGCGCATGTTAGAAGCATTCATGCATATGCATCTCATACCATCATAAGCACTGCATCTTTTCTGACTTATTTCTTTGTTTTCGCACAAAGGGTACCGATCAGTGTGCGAGTTCCTTAGCTAGAGCTCGAGGTTTTTTCCATTCGCTGATACCCGACGTGACCCGATTCTCGACCACATGTTCGATGTTATCTATCACCTTTGACGATAGCTCATCCTAGGATTCGTCCTCTTGTTCCCAGCCATAGTCCATTCCATACCCGCTCGCGATCCGCTATGGCCCAGCAAACCAACAAGCCCCTTTCCTCTGTTGTCCTAGAGTAGGTCTCTGTTTCAGCGTACCCTTCCTTTGTCTTTGTCCCTATCATCACTGCTGCCTCCACTTTTGCCTTAGCATTCGGAGGACCTCCGCCATCCCAGTATCGTGTCCCTATGGCTAACTTGCCTTCAGGGCCATCAGCTTGGACTTCTGCTGCTGTTGGGGCCTCAGTAATTGAGTCTGTCCCCGAGACCTTCTCCCAGACTCCTTTCGCTCCTCCTCCTCAGGGCTATGTGTTTTCCATCCCCCCGCCGACTGCGACTGTTTCTGTAGTAGCTTCTCTCTAGTTTGGACAACTGGGGTATCAGCTTCCTGACTCCTTTTCCGCTGTTTTGTTTACATCCTTTGGAGCTACTAGTGATGATCCCGTGACCGCACAATTGCAACAAATGTTGGCCCTTGCCCAACCGTTCCAGGGATTGGCACTAACGCTTCAGCCCTTCTCAGGTTTGTCCTTCCCGATTCCTGAGTTGCCTTTGCAATCGGCCCTAAGACCACAAATTGCACCCACTGCACCATCCGCACAGTCGTCGCCATCCCTTGTCTCTCCGACGATAGGGGTGTCGACATTACCTTTTGCAACACCGCCATAGCACCCACCACAGCATGCATCTCCATTAACTAGTGGCCAGCCTTCTAGGCTGGTGGGAGCGCAGCCTGCTGTGAGCGTAGTACTAGGGGCCATTCCTATCCAACAGCTCTTGCTCCTGCATTCTTCACCTACTATAGCACCACCCCCTACCTTATCCTCACCCTTGTACCAAACATAGGGTTCATATTTTGTCCCACAGCACACAACACCCATGCACAGGTACACTGGCCATCCTGCCGTAGCACCAAACAGCTGAATGATGGATCCGGTGGAGCCTTTAAGGGCCACACATACAATGTACAGGGCACCTGCCATGGCTACACAATCTGCTACAATGTTAGCTCCAAATGCTCTCCTTGCGAGGGTGAATGATTTGGAGTGCACACTCCGACAAGTGCAAGGTAGGGATCATCGGTCCTACCAATTTCGGGACCTCTGTTATTTTCTAGAGGCGACTCTCCCTCCGAACTTTCAAATCCCGATGTTCGAAAAATATAATGGTAGGGGCTGCCCGATTTCCCATCTTAAAGCCTATTGTAGAGACCTCACCCAGCTCCAAGCTGACGAGCGGTTGTTAATCAGCATGTTCCAGAAAGTCTCACGGGGCCCACGTTGAAGTGGTTCACCTCCCTCGACATGGCCACCATCAGGACTTGGGACGACCTTACATAGGTGTTCCTCGAATAGTATTCCTTCAACCTCGACCTAGTCCTGAAGCGTGAGGACTTAGTCGTAATCAAGTAGAGGCCCCAAGAAACATTTGGGGAGTTTGTTGGACGTTGGCGGTCCTTGGCTTCGCATGTCAAAGATAGACCCTCCGATGAGGAGTCTATTGAGATCGTGATCCGAGGAGCACAACCAGCAGTTAGGGCTCTACTCAGCATACAACCAATCACCACTTTTTCTGCTTTGCTTTAGGCAAGTGCCTATGTTGAGAGTTCACTATGTGGCAGTAGTTTTCCAGTACTCTCTACATTTGCCAAGCAGGCCACATTCTCACTTAGTGGCGGCAGCAGCAGCAACAACAACAACAATCATAATGCCAAACCACCCAAGAGGTGGGACCCCTCCAAGGATAGAGTCTCTTATATTAGATCCCTTGTTGCATCGGTAAATGTTCATCTTCCCTCTCAGCACCATTTAGTTTATGCACCTGTACCCACACCTAAATCACCTCATGCATCACACATCACTCCTACTGCCACTCCAGTTTATCCCACCCCACCGGTTGTGATGCACCTGCCATTGGCACATCCGCAGCCAAGGCAGCAACAGCGTGACAAGCACCACTATACCCCTTCGGTGGAGCCGTTGAGCATCGTGTTCCCTGAAGTCACATCCCTTTTGAGGCTGCCTAGGATTCACCCACCACCAAGTCCGCATCCTGCATGGTATAATGCGAGCGCATTCTGCAATTTCCATCAAGTCACAGGCCACTCGATGGATAATTGTCTCACACTAAGGAACGTAATCCAGGACTTGATTGACCAAAAGGTCATTGTCATTAGCACGCAGGCGGTAGGCCCCGCGCCTACATTAGCAGGCCCATCGGGATTCAATTCCATCTTTCCTGTTGATTCTATCTGATCTTTGATTCATTCTACCGATCTTATTCGTGGTGTATCATCTCCTTTTCCACGTCAGTTGTATCTATCCTTCCTCGGTGGTCCCGAGGAGACAATTAGTTTGATTCGTCCTACTAGTGAGCCGGTCTCTGCTATAGCTCCAAACCCCGTCCGCCTTGAACCTAAACCCTAGTATCCCCAACTACTCGATTGACAACCGTCACGTTGTCTAGCGACTGTGTTGACAAGACTTTGTTGACTTGTCACGTCCCGCCTCCTCAGGTTGATAACCTCAATAATCTTTCTGATGAGTCCGACAACTTATCATGTCCTTGCTAGTGGTCCACTCTGTGCGCAGGGTTTCTTTAGTTTTTGCAATATCACTTCATCATTAGCATCAGCTTTGCAATTTACTTTCAAGCATCAGCTCTTGCATTTGTGTTTTGCATTGGTGTCACATTTTTCGCATTTGGCTCGGCATTTGCATGCATATTGCACTTTGCATTTGTATACTTGCATTTGACAATAAGTCATGATTTTCAGTGCATCCACTAGATAAGTGACCTAGAGCCTATAGCAAACATTACTTCTCTGCAACCTCAAAATGGGGGTATTCTGTCAACCCTGAGCATCGGTCTTGATTTCCTTCATCCCTCGACCTCGATCACGAAGGGGCATCTGTAGACACCTCCATTTTGAGGTGGCTCGTAGGTGAACTCTCCAGAAGTTTTGCTTTGGATACAGCAGGCCTAACCTCATTTGAACTTTATTTGGCATCTTGGTTACCCTAAGCCTATGATAAACTTATGGTCCAATTTACAATTCAAGCAGTTAGATCTAGAGCACCAATGGAGAGCACCAATGAGGAGCACCAAGCTGGCGCACCAAGATGGCGCACAACCACTTTTAAGGGTGCTGGCCGATGGCTTTCCATCTTCTGTGCTTGTAACCTTCAATTGCGAATATTCCTCATGAATGTACGCAAGGTTGTTGAGTTTTGAGGCCTTTTGCATCCCAAGGATTTACCTCTTGATCCTCTTTAAAAGGCCATCCTTAAGCAACATTTCTTCTTTCTTGTCTGTCCACCCACTCATAGCAACCAGTTCCCTTGCATCCCTAAGCATCCCTAGCTGTGTCCAAAGCACCAAGGAGAAGCCACCTCGAGTCACCAAGGAGTACATCAAAGGTATGTCTCTTGGCACTTCCATGTAATTTTTGCATGATGCTTTACATAGAACACACACTGCAAATATAGTATAGCGTTTTTATGTTGTTAATACTTGCTCTCGTTATGTGGATATTTTCTTACACCCTTTGCTATATGGATGTTCACTTGCACTTTCTTGCTTAGGTTGAAGTTTATGTTGGTTTCTTTATGAAGTTCTGTTTGATGTTTGGCTATTATGATGTTTGCTTGTACTATGATGTGCCTTTTGCATCCCATATTATATTTCCATGCTATTTAAATCCTCCAAGATACATCCATGCAACATAAAGAAAACATGTGTAGCTGTAGTCTTTGTGAACCCATGAACATGCATGATTAAGGAGAGAATAATAGGAGAATTTTAATGCTTGATTATTTAACATGATTAGGTTCCCTGGCATCAAGGTTAATAGTCTGAACAAAAAATAGGCCAATTAGTTGCATGCTTCTGGCCCAAACTCTGAAATTAGACTGCAGTCTAAAACAGGGTATCTATGGCACACCATCCTGGCACACTAGGCTGGCGAACCATCCTGGCGCACCATCCTGTTGGATCAAATGGCTCCTCTAGAGGGGGGGGTGATTAGAGAATTATCAATTTTAGAATTACTTTGACTACTTTTTATAGTTTAATAAAAATTGGATACAATGGATACTATTTAACAGATATAATCAATCTTAACTACTTATGCAATTATCTAACATACAAGAAGAGGAAGAGAGTAATAGATATAGACAAGGAATTTATAGTGGTTCGGCAACCCCGCCTAGTCCACTCCTCAAGACCCTCTTGAGATTTTTCCCGTATTAAAATAAAATAACGGACTTACTTGTTGGCTACACCACCAACCGCTTGCTTGCTCTTCCCACTTCTCTATCCCCGAGAAGCTAGAGCCCTTTGCTTTGTTGCTTATACAAAAATCAGAACTTTCCCGCTCACAGAGATTGATTACAACAGCAATTACACAACAAAATCTCGTGAGGAGAATGGAAATGAAAACAATGCACACTATTAC
>JAMKQA010013662.1:0-29925 GCA_024699735.1 Posidonia australis
CTGTGCATTAAAAACTAATAACAGAATTCTTGTTGGTTGCATGTTATTGTCATGTTCATTCAAGTTTATGCATTCTTAGATACAGAGACAAAGAAGCAAATGAAAACAAATAGGATTCATGCATTGTAGACAAGAACTGAAAATATGTTTTTAAATCTCATGCATTCTAGACAAAAAGAACAGGAAACAAACAAGAATCATGCGACATCAAAAGATTCATGCATTTGTATCATGGAACTAGCATGTTCAGGTTTGGTTAAAGCATATTTTGCTCATGCAGAAATTTAAGATAAACCTGGAAAGTGTCATGCTCTTACCTCGTTTCAGGAATGTTCCTTCTTGTAATACAGGAAATAAAGGGATCCTTGTTGCTTTGGAAGGATCAGGGAAGCTCTAGGATGCAAAGAAGTGCTCCAGGAAATGTGTATGGGTCGCTGGACAGAGGGAAAAACTCGTGCTAGTAGCAGACTTAGTGCAAAATGGGGTTTTTCTCTCAGCCAAAAGGTGCTTCTCAAGGTGGCAAATGGTCCTCTATTTATAGGGATCAATGAGTGGGGTAACGCATGGAAGATGGAGGGCCTCGCAGACGAAGAGGCTCGAATATTCTCGGGCACATTCGTTTGCAAAGGTAACAACTGGAAGATGGAAGGTCAACAGTCGTGGTCTGGAAATGGCTGGGCGCTTGCTTGGTGCGCCAGTGATGTGCGCCACCTTGGTGCGCCAAGCCAGCTCACAGAATTTGTTAATTGGGTTCTGGCTTGCCAATGGGTTTGGGGTCTGGTTTAAGGGTTGATCACATCCAAAGCAACATAGGATACTCATCTCCGGGTTACCTCAAAATCGGGGTGTCTACAATCACCTTCCCTTCATTTTCGATATTTTTGCATGATTTTTACAATATTGATCATGGTTTTATCCCCTAACCTTAACATGTTTCAACCGATGGAGGGAAACGAAAGGAGGAACGCGTACCTCGCTTCGACGAGCCTTGCGTGTCCTCAAGCTCCAGCTATGCACGACACTAGCCTCTCCCACACTCGCGTGATCTCCTCTGGCGCGCGACCTCTCCTCAACCTCCGCACTCCCTCTCACCCTCTCTCTAGTTTCTTCGCTCCTCCCCCATGCTGCACGCCTCCCTTTAAAGCCACCGTCGCCTGCCATCCCCACGGATTCTGCCGATCCGCTGCCAGCCACCCTACCGTTGAAGGGATGGGACGAGCAGCCCTCCTCGCCTGGCCTCGCGAGTAGGGGGAATGGGTCACGGGCGTGGAGAAGATAAGGAAGGGTGGTCATGGGCATGGTTGGGCTTTTGACTAGGTCCAAGCTCATGTCCAAGTGGGTTTCACCCCAAACACAGGTCCCAATTGCATAACATACCCACAAGCCAAAGAAGTCACACCACAAGGGAGAAACCAGGGGCACAAAACACAGGGAGAGATCACAGCCAACAAACACAACCTGGATTTACCATTAATAAACCACATACAAATAATTACAGGAAATTCCATGGTTTATATTAAATGGAAAACTAGGCACAAATGTTACATACTCACGCCAAGTTATTATAGCACACATTCCTGCGTTCGCGCAGCACATGCACTCAGCATTCATGTTTTGGATTCTTGTATCAACATACATTCGCATTCACCATCTGCATTTTTGCCCGATGATGAAATCGAAAAAGCTTCCCCTACCTTAGGAAAATGTTCTCACCTCTCGAAGAATTCTATCTGGATCGTTTAGCAAGTGAGTAAGCCACCCCCCTCATCGTGAGCAGGACGAAGTTTTCAAACTCTCTAAGGGCCCACACCTCCAAGAGGGAGATAAAATGCTAGGGTATGAGTGAGTGAGCAAGAAAAAAATCATAATGCAAAAAGGACATAAAAGAAATGAGAAGATAGAAGTTGAAGATAGAAGTCAGCCCTAGAGAGAGGTGTGTGAGCCGACTTTACCCCTATCGTACCCCAAGGAGGAGTTGGAGTATACACTCGAGCCACCACGCCATTGAAGGACTAACCCCACTTCTTAGAAAAAGCCTCCCACCTTGTAGTTCATTACCCCCCGACAGGAGTAGAGTGAGCCCACACACCTACGAGGGAGCAAAAGAAAAGCCGATAATGTAAAAGAGTAGGTGTGGGACCTGGAGAGTTTGAAGCGAAGTCCTAGCCTTGTCACCATTTAAACACTTACCACCCCCGTTGTCCATCATTTTAGCATTCACAGTCCTGGCACAACCGCCCCACCACCTAGAGTGCCACCTGTCAACTAGAGATCCGGATAGAGTCCTTCGGGTAACAGGATCCACCCATTCCCTTTCAGGTAGACATCAAAGCTTTCCTAATGCTGAGGGTCCAACATAGCTAAGTAAGTGCAACCCATGCATCTCCATCTGCATTACTTTCCCCCATCACCATTATCACGGGACAGGACTTTGCCCGGTCATCAGCTAGGGGCATGTCAACTGCCCTCTTGGTTGACATCGGCGGCCCACCTTCAGTACTAGGGGCATGTCAGCTGCCCATATGATTCACCTTCAGCCAGGGGCATGTTAGCTGCCCATATGATTCACCTTCAGCCAAGGGCGTGTCAGCTGCCCACTTGGTTGACTTTAGTAGAGCACCCACAACCAGGGGCACGTCAGCTGCGTTTTGGCAAGTAGACGCTTTACTAGGTGTTTCAGGCCATGTATTCGGTGCAAATTGGTAGCTCCACGTAGAAGGTCAGTGGAAAGAGGGGATAGAGATAGATCATCGAGACCAGCAACGCTCCCGCTTAAAGACTCCGGAGACTAGGGAACTTTTGCATGGACCCCACGTCTGGGAGCCACGTGGCAGCTACACGTAGGTCGTGCTCATTTTTGCTAGGGGCTAGTGGCCAACTTGCAACAGAATATACCTCTTGCATACCCACGTAGAGGCTAGACCTACCAAGTCACGATAATGTATCCAATCTACGTCCTCAAAGAGATAACTGTTTTGGCTTATTCCAATGATATATGGCAGCTATTCAAAGAAGTTGGTCATAGAATGAAATAAAAGGGCACACAGTGAAGGTGCATATATTCTTCATTCAAATTCAAGTTCAAGAGTACAATCATTGAAAGAAATTATAAGAGAGCGCTACATATGCTCGAATCAGCTATTCCCTTCCAATTCGGGACCTCTTCGAGCTGCTGGCAATGTTGAACAAAGGAGTGCCAGGAGCTACTTCGCTGATTTGCTAGTCCACCTGTGTATATGCCCTATATGCCTCAGAACAACCTATGCCTTTCACTAGAGTTAGATCACTGGAGCTCACACTGGTTCGTAGCAGACGAGCCAACTTAGCAGTCATGGTAGTGGAATTCTGAGGATACAGTCGGAAGATGGCAGGCATGGGAGATTGTTCAAAAGCATCCTGACGGAAACCAAACTGACACAGGACAAGAACAGGGTGATACTCAACCCCTCCAGTTAGCCCAAGAAGAACGACCACCCTCATATCAGTATCATTGAAAAACACAGTGAATGGCTCCGTGATTGATGGGACAATCCGCTAGGTGATCAAGCTTCTGGATAGCCCCTCCAGTTTTTCATAGAATTCCTGTACTCCAAAGATGGTCCAGGAATGCCCGCTCTGGAGGTAGGCCTCAAATGCCAATCTTTGGGGGCACAAGACCTCGACTCCCATGTGAGCTACCAACCACACCTATCCAAGCATTAAGTCAGTATACAAATATGCTAATAGTAGCAGAATTTATAGTTACCTACACTAATGCTCCATAGCCATAGAAATGGTGACATTGGTGAAGAGCATGATCCAAGCCCCAGTAAGTCTCAACCAGGATCATGGGAGCCAGATCTATTTGATTGCTTACCACTACCAAAGCGACCTCAGCTACCTCAATCGCTAGGGTCATCGACCATGACTGAATATGAGATCCCCAAGAAAACGGAGCACAAAGCCGCTCAACTAGAGGTCATCGGCCAACATAGAGCTCCTCATGACCACTTCATCGAGGAAGTCCAAGCGTAGCATGGGTTTACAGCCGTTTATATAGATTAAGCGCCTCCCACATTCTGCAGTGTTCAAGCCAGTTAGCGGAGAAAGGACAAACGGATACTCATCCTAGTGCATGAAGACCGGAGGCCCTAGCAGTCATGACAAGCCACAAATCTGCCTGGTTTCTTCCAGTGTGACAGTCAGTTCCTCACGATCGAATTGGAATACATGGTGGTTTCCAGAATCTAGACATGGCACTTAGGAGATATCAGTTTACCTCGATATCCTTGATCTTCAAGAGACGCTCGAAGATTCGCCAACACCGTAGTTTCTCCTGGTTGTTGTCAAAAAGCATGTCGATCCAGCACCTCAACACATTGAGCAGTGGGGAGGAGTAACCATTGTTGGGAAACCTTGGAGAATCCACAAAGAAACCATGTCAAGGATCGATGACTTGCAACCTTCCCACCTTGCCATGGAATCCTTTCCATGCCACCCAAGAGCAGAGCACCAGCCACTGGAGGAGAGAAACTCGGAGAAGCCTAGCCCTAGTCGCCGACGGAAGAAGAAACAGCGGAGGAAGCGTCGCCGGAGGAAGAGGAGACGTCGCCGGTGGGAGAGGGGGGCAAACCATGGAGGAGCCTGTGCTAGAGGGAGTGTGCGAGATACATCCCCCTCATTCAGCCAGTGCCAGCTTTAAGGGGAGGAGAAGAGCCCGTGAGCAGCTGTAAGATGGCGACCTGTGACTATGTCAGAGGTCACGTGCATCGTGGTTGCCACCTGTGACCCGTGACTGTTGATCAGGGAATTTGGGCCTTGTGACAAAGGCACGAATGAGAAGTGCGTGCCACCTGACCGCGTTCACCAGGGAATTTGGTCCTTTAAATAGAGGCACTGATGAGAAGCACGTGCCATTTGGTCGTGTGCATCTGGAATTTACACCTTCATTTGAGCTACGTTATTGAGGTGCGCGGGCCACATGCGCATGTTGCACAGGACTCGTCAACCGAGCCATTGCTGTTCTAAGAGCTCACCTAACTGGCGTAGAAGTGTTAAAGCCTAGCTACATAACACAAAGCACATTCAAGCCACACAATTGAGGCAGGCCATATAGAAAACACTCATCTAGAAGCAGTCACTTAAAGAAATAACTCAAGTTTACATAATCCAAGTTTACAATCAAAGATGTTTAAAGATACAGACACAGCGATACAAGATAATTGATTAGATTAATCCCAAGCCTCGTCTTCACTCTCATTAGGTTCTCGCCCTTGGGAAGCACGAGCAGAGTGGCACTCACCTTTACGCCGGTGCCATGGGGCAGTCGCAGCTGAGGCTGCACGAGCACAAGAGGGTACAGAAGTGGAAGCACCCATCAAGTCCCCAGCGACAGAGGTATCCTCCTTAAGGTCAGGGTCAACCTCGTCACCACTACCCTTGAGGATGACGTCCTCCATTCGGTATCCCTGAAATAAGAGGGTCAGTCCTATATGTTTGCAGAATGCGGTAAACACAGAGCAAGGAAAATACTTACCTCCCCGCGGGCTTCTTGTCAGGCATGTTACAGATGAAGAAAGTGTTGTCAGAATAATCAGATATGAACAGTTAAGAATTAAAGCAGAGGGGGAGAATTCATTACCTTGGCCGGTCGCATCTGTGCGTAGAAGTTGCTCAGCCTGCCCTCGAACCGCTGAAATAAAAGCAACCAATTATGTCAGAACAACCATAATAATGAAGTCAGTTTATGCCACAAGCAGTAAGCAGGACTTACCTTAGCCCAGTTCTTCGTGAACCACATGTTTTGCTGTTGTTCCCAAAGGTCCTCTTCGAAGAGGTACTGCTTGCAGGTGTGCTCGTACCACTCCTGGTATTCATCATAGCTAGTGGGAAAGAGGATGTACCGACTTCAATCAACAATGATCACCGCCACAATGGAGTGAGCCCACACGTGGGTAGTGGCTCGGGGCACCATCTTAGTAGGAAGTTGAAGCGGAATACCAAACTCTAGGGTGAATTGATGGCGAACCCGGCCAGGCAAGTAAAAGGCAGATTTCATGAAGCAGAAGAATTTCATCTGCTTCCAGAAGTAGGTCCGGGCGGAGTTCAAAGGCTCCCACTCTAGCCCAGCGTACCGCTCAAACGGCCTCAGCTCGACCTGTACAAGGCAAAACAGAACACAAGTCAATCTAGTAGGATATCAGAAAGTAGAGAAAGCAGTAAGCAAGGGCACGGTTTGCAAACTCACATCATGAATTAACAGGAGGTCCAGAAGATAGCGGTAGGATTCATAGCTATATACCCCAACTACTGTACTATGGTCTAGCTCGCACCATTGCTGCTGGATCGTGAGATGTCTGGGGCGGACGTGGAAGAAATAGTGCCCTCACATGGAGTGTTGCATCCACCAGTACTGCAAATACAGAAAAGTAGGTTAGGACATAATCATACTGCTTAATCTAAAGAAGATGACACAGGAGATTACCGTCAGTAGTGGGTAGAGCCCCACGTGGGACTGTTGATTGCTCTTTATGATGCTGTCCAGGCCATAGAGCATGTAAGTATAACTAGCACCGCCCCAGTCATACCAGACCATGTGATCCAGGTCAGCAAGGTATATCAACTAGTCCGCTGAGACAAAGTAGCCAGAGGTGTCGTAGAAAATGAAGGCCATTAGCTCCATCAAGAAGTGGCAAAGGATGAACTCCGTCTCCCTCGATCCCACTGCTGGATCCAGCCAAAACAGGTTCCACTCTTTGATCAAGCTATAGCGGAGGTAGTGTGCAAATTGGGTCAGCGGTGAACACTCACGACCCAGGAGCTCAGTAACCTTGGCGAATCCCAAGGTGAGCTTGCCGACTATAGGCTCCTTCCCTAAGCAGAAGCCTGTCAATATTGCCTAATGCTCCGGCAGGATTGGGTCAGCGGAGGTAGTGTGCAGATTGGGTCAGTAGTGAACACGCATGACCCAGGAGCTCAGTAACCTTGGCGAACCCCAAGGTGGGCTTGCCGACTATAGGCTCCTTCCCAAAGTAGAAGCCTGTCAATATCACCTAGTGCTCTGGCAGGATCGTCATCTCGCCGAAGAGAAGATGGAAGGTGTAAGTCTCATGTCGCCATCTCTCTACGAGCGCCTGGAAAAAGTCATAACGCCCGTGAACAGCTCAAAAGGGCAGGAGACTCTCGAACAGAGTGCGGTGCAGCAGGAATTCCTTTAGGAAGTCGGGGAGACACTCGAAATGCTCCAACATTGGTGTCCAGAGACATCGCATCACTCGCCCGGTATCGCCAACCTAAGGAGTAAAGAACGGCAAGGTCAGAAATCAGTCATATTATGTAAGTTTGTATAGAAAAGGAGATTGCTTACCTCGAAGCCATCATGGTTCCTGATATGGTTTTCATCCAACAACCGGCCCCTGAAATTGCAAGATTCCTACCAAAAGAGATTCAGTTCAACAAACCTGAAGCATGCACAAGGAAAAGACCAGAGAAGGTGGAGTTTTGAGTTTCTTACATCCTTAGGGAAGAATTGTGAATTGTATCCACGACCCCAAGCCTGTGAACTAGAAGGCGCCCCAGATCATGAGCTAGACCCGTGACCCTGGGCCCGCAAATTGGAGGCAATCCTGCTCGGCTAGGTCACCTCTGCGTCGAAATTAGAATGAGACTACAAAATGGAGGTCATGTTTAAGTGAGCATGTTTAAGGGGACCTCACCACCGGCGTCGAGCAGCCCAACAACGATGGGAGATGGCATGGGAGGAACCCACATGCTCGTTGAAGAAGAAAACATAGAACAAAGAGAGGGGAGGGAGTTACCATTGCTCACTGGTGTCGTTCCTACCGCTTCGTGACGGTGAACCACGCCTCGTCAAAACCACCGCCCGAAGCCCTACTTTGTCGCACTGACACCTCCTCGCTGGAGCCCGCACCCACATAGCACCATCGAAACTCACCGTTGCTCCTCCTCGTGCCAGTGACATGCTCTTGATCTACGTAGGAGACCGCTGTGCTCGAGCCTTACGCCCGCCCATCTCATCCCTGAGCAGCCACTCCGCCGCTCCACGCCTTAGCCATTGTTCGCGATGGGGAAAAGGAAGTAGGAGATGTGAAGACGTAGAAGGAGGAAGGGGTGGCTTGTTTGAGTTTGTTGAAAGGATTTAAATGAATTGGCTTTTATTTTGTTAATGAAAGAAAGCATGCAAAAGTTTGGAAAAGAAGACCAACCGCCATGCACCCATTCACACAGGAGTAATTGCCAGTGGATCCTGCAAGTTTTGGAAATTTTGCTCCAGCCTCCCAGCAATTTTTGCAAAAATTTGGGTCGAAATGCAATTTACCAAGTGAAGGGCAGAATTGTCCCATAGAAATAAAAAAGGCCGAAAAGCTCTGTGTAGCCTCCAGGACTCCAGACAAGGTTTTTGGGACTGGAATTGCCACCTGGATTGGCCTCAATGGTCAATTTTGCAGATTTTTACAATAGTTTCCAGAAATTGCAAACAAATCCTTAGACTTCTCTAAGCGTCAGAAAGTTTTCTTTTGTTAGGCCCTACCCGCTAGAATAGATCCAATGAACTTAGATCAGCATCAGACCATCTGTTACTCCGAAAAATTCTTGAAAGAGTCAAAACTGGAAATTTTGTAAAGAGGCCCTTATAATTTCTATATTGACAGGAGCTCAGTGCATGCAATCGGAAGTGAAGAGAATGCTTTGGGCGTTTAGCTAGAGCATGAGCATCACTAGTGGAACAGTAGTTTGAGTTTAGACGACAATTCGGGGAAAATTTACAGAAAAGCCCCTACTATTTCATGAAGTGCAAGAGGGTCCTACCTATCACCAGAACAGATTGCCTACCGGATTTGACTTCCTTTGGGAGATCAGAAGTGCCCCTTGACACCAGAATCCAGCTTATGCTCAAATATTCTCAGAACTCGGTGGTTCAAGGCAAAATTATCGTGTTTCCCCTATCAATGTACAGAGGAATTTTGAGCCCTAATCTCCTACCAGAGGCCCCCATCTGCCCTGTGGCAGTTTGTAGAGGCACCCTTTGAAGAAGAGTCAGTTACATACAGAATTCAGTGGGATCTAGCAGATTATAGATTTGCCCTTGCCTGGGCTAAGTGTTGAGAACACCCAGGGCGAGGAAGCATCAGACCAGCAGCTCGGTTCACTCTTTTGGCTGTTCCGAGCCGTTGCCTGTATCCTAGCAACAACTCGGTTCACTCTCTTGCTGGTTCCCAGTCGTTCCCTATATCCTTGCAACAACTCGGTTAACTCTCTTGGCGGTTCACAGCCGTTGCCTGTATCCTGGCAACGACTTGGTTAACTCTCTTGGCGATTCCTAGCCGTTGCCAGTATCTTGGTGATGACTCGATTCACTCTCTTAGTGTTTCCCAATCGTTGCCTGTATCTTGGCAACAACTCGATTCACTCTCTCGGTGGTTCCCAGCCGTTTCTGGTATCTTGGTAAAGACTCAATGTAGACACCACCATATGCTTGCAAATGGACAAAACCCTAACAGGACTCTAAAAAACCCTAAAAAAAAATCCAAGCAAAACCATAAAACCTTAGAAAACCCTAAAAAATCCTAAAAAACCTAGGAAACCCTAAAAAACTAAACAAAACCATAAAACCCTAAATAAACCATAAAAACCTTAGAAAACCCTAGGAAAACCCTAAAAAAGCTTAACAAAACCATAAAACCCTAAATAAACCAAAAAAACCTTAGGAAACCCTAAAAAATCATAAAAACCCAAGGAAAACCCTAAAAACTAAACAAAACCATAAAACCCTAAATAAACCACAAAAACCGTAGAAGACCCTAAAAAATCCTAAAAACCCTAGGGAAACCCTAAAAACCTAAACAAAACCATAAAACCCTAAATAAACCATAAAAACCTTAGAAAACCTTAAAAAAATCCTAAAACCCCTAGGAAAACCCTAAAAAAACAAAACCATAAAACCCTAAATAAACCCTAAAACCTAGGTTAAGCCCTAATCCAAACCTTAAATCCAAGGTTATGACCTAAACCAATTCAAAACCCTAATCCAAACCCTAAACCTAGGTCAAACCATAAGTCAAACCCCAAACCCTAATGTCAAACTCCAACCACCTTAACCACTTCCCACTTCACTCTTCCCACCTTAACCACTTCCCACTTCACTCTAACAACCTTAACCACCTCCCACTCTAACCATAACAACCAACCAAGCCATTTGGAAGCCTATAAATAGCCCCATTTGCAGGTGAGAAGGGAGATTTGGAAAATTTGAGAGGAGAGTCTCCCAAAGCTTCTTCTCCCAATCAGAGCAACCAGAGTGATCCTGGAGCAAGGAGGAAGCTCGTGGAGGAGTGAAATCAGAGTTTCCAGCCATCTTTGGCGAGCTCCAACGGTCAACTCCACTGCCAGACCAAGCATGCCCTTCACTAACTTCAATTTACTTCAAAAATGCTCTCCAAGGTCTCCCTCTACCTCCCCTGATCGATTCCAACGGGGCCAGAGGTCACTTCTATTTGTAGTCGAGTTTCCAGGCCTCGCCGATGCCTTTCTTCGGTGGACTAGGTGGGGGAACGAATCCACTGGTTGATTCGTGTCCGAAATCATTAGATTTTCCTCCCATGGTCTCCCTTGAGCTCTTCCGACCCTCTGCGCATCGTTTCAACACCTTGCTAAGCCTCAAGGAGTTGGTCGCTGGAGTTGCGTGTCGTCACTGTCGCTGGGGAAGACGACTGGCAACAACGATGGGACGCACACCACCAGCTCCGTCGCGCCTCCCCAAGCATCCAAAAACACTCTACGACGCGCCCACAACACTCCGAAGCCATCAAAGCCAAGCATCAAGCCCTAGATAGCCACCACAGTCGAGCTCGTCGGTGTTGGATCGCGTCGATGGCGAGTGAGGTCTGAGGATGGGAGAAGTGTCCCATTCTAGCTTCTGGAAGTGCAGAAATGCTCTACTCGTCGCCTCCAAGCTTCCAGCAACCTTGAGTGCCACGCCGCAGGCCTCCAGCAACTCATTCTCTGGTGCTGTCACCGGAGCAGTCATGACGGCAAGGGAGACGGTCAACCCATTCCAGTCGTCGAGGTCGTGATCCAGACCACTAGATCATCTTCTTCACCTCTCCTCTTGCTCATCGTATTTTTCGATCTTCGATCAGGCTTTGGGATGCTCCAAAGGAGCATCCCCGGCGATCGTCGACAGTGGAGTTTTGTCGCCGACGGCCGTCGATTCCTTTTCTTTAAAAAAAATAAAAAACTCATTTTTCTTTTAAAAAACTTCTGATACTTTTGTTTTCTTACAGTTAGGTCCTTCTTTTCTTACAAGTAGGTCCTTTTTTCTTACAATTAGGTCCTTGCAATTTTTTTGAAATCGTTTAAATAAAGTTTGATTTGAAAATATTGCAATGTGCCCCCTGAATAATCTTGTTAATGCCTTTCATGATTTAAAGTTTGATATATGACCCTCTAAGTTACTTTTCACACATTAAAGTCTAGAAGTTTTGCATTTAAAACCTTGACCTTTGTTGAAATAGTTCTGAGTGCATATTTCTCTGTCTATTTGCAAATTAAACCTTGGGAATTTAAATATTTGCTCAAATGTGACCTCAATTGCATTTTAGCCCCTGAATTTTACAGATTTCTCACCGAATGCATGTTTTCTAGGGCAAAATTACAGAATTGTCCCTGGAACTTCCTAATTTCAAACATGGATTCTTTTTCTTGCATATTTTACCCTGAATTTCAACAGAATTGCATTAAATACATGTTCTAATGGCAAAATTGCATTTTAACCCCTAGGAATCTTCAATTTGACAAAAAATGCACAGTTTTGCACATTTGACCCTAGATTTCTTCAAAGTTATATGAAATGTGTTTCTCTATGTATTTTTGATGATTTAGCTTCAGAATTTCAGTTTCCATTCAAAAATTGGGTTTTTTGCACAAAAGCCCTTGGAATTTACATTTTTACACTCACACATGCATTTTGTACATTTTGTTGCTAATTTTCATGCATATTTTCTCGTATTTTCTTCCTTGCATTGTGCACGCGTTTCTAACTCATTACAAGCTTGGTTTTTTCATCGTTTTCTGGATTTCTACCGACTTTTGCGTTTTTGATTTGATTTGGCTTTCCATCACTCGAGAGCGTACATTAACAGACTTAATAATGTCGACATTGTCCCGAATGAGGATTATTTTCCTCAATTTGATTTTCTCAGATTTCTTCGAGTTTTAGCTGATTTGCGTGACGCTTTCCGAGATTTTTCTCGATTTTCATGATTTTCCTTATCGCCCACGGGCATACAGTAAAGCGGCATTCTCAATGCCTACATTTGTCACTTGGATTTTTTTTTTTCCTTTTATTCTTTTCTTCTCTTTGATTTGGCATGTTTTCTAGTCATTTTCAGCACATGCATTCAGAATAGGCAAGCACACATCCAATAGACCATTTAGCAAATAAGAAAACCTAGAAAGACCAAGTTCTTCGGGCGCATGGGGGTGCCTAACCCCATCCTCATGCGTAATAGGAATCCTTAACCTTTCTCTAGCCCACATTGATTTGTGCATTTCATCCATTTGACACGGACCATATATGTTTTCTTCATCTTGTTTTCTTCATGGTTTTCTTTCATGTTTGGTTTTCCTCGTCTTTCCATTAAAAGACTAGGTGGCGACTCCTTTCCTTATCCTTTCTTATCTTTCCTTGGTGTGTCGAGTTTAGTCTTCTTCTCCAGATTCACCATCTTCGCCATGACCGTATCAGGACTCCTCGTGTGCTTCCACGAACATACAGAGAGCCGTGTAGGGTTCCACCGGCATGGTCACACTCGGTTCAATCTCTTGGCGATTCCTAGCTGTTGCGTATATCTTGGTAACGACTCGGTTCACTCTCTTAGCGATTCCCAGCTGTTGCCTGTATCTTGGTAACGACTCGGTTCACTCTCTTGGCGGTTCCCAACCGTTGCCGGTATCCGGGCAACGTCTCGGTTCACTCTCTTGGCGGTTCCCAGTCGTTGCCTGTATCCTGGTAACGACTCAATTCACTCACTTGGCGGTTCCCAGCCGTTGCCTATATCCTGGTAACGACTCGGTTCACTCTCTTGGTGGTTCGTAGCCATTGCCTATCTCTTGGAAATGACTTCGTTCACTCTCTGTCCCTTCCTTGCCAACATGTCTATACATCGACGGTGACTAGGTTCTATCCTCTCTCTCTCTTGGTCGGCCCAGCAAGTCCGATAACTTGACAACTCTCCCGTTTCTGTCCGCTCCTAGCCGATCTATCTGTACATCGAGAGTGACAAGGTTCTTTCTTGTTCCTTTTTGTCGGCCCGACGAGTCTGATATCTTGTTGTCCGCCTAGGACCCCATTCACGCGGACAGGACCTGGGATGCCCCTTTCTTTTGGACTAGTACCCTTAACAACCCGGATGACTTTCGTCACCAGTCACTTTCTAGTCGGCAAGCCTATCAGCCTTGCCACACCCCTCTTCTGCTTAGGCTGATAATCAAAACTGTCTGGCGATGAGTCCGTCAACTCATCAAGCATCATAGCATCCATTCGCATATGCATGTACCAATTAGCATCTACACAGCACATGCATCATAATCAAGCATACTCCACATCATTAGCACATCACACATTTGAAATGCACACTTCATTAGTATCCACTTACAACACAATAGCACTTTAGCATCAGCAACATGAACACCAGCATTCGCATCGCTTTAGACCATGCACATACTTGCTTGGTTCCAGCACATGATCACTTAGACATTCTAGAGGGACCCCACCTGCATTGGCATCTGTACCTCGGCACGCAGGCTGCGACCTTCGGTGCATCCACCGGATAAGCAACTTATGGCCAATAGCAAGTTTCTTTCCTGTTTGACTAGGACGGGGTGTCTTCTCTTAATCTTGAGCAGCGGTCTCTTTTCCCTCGACCTTGCTCAGGGAGGGGAATCTGTAAACACCTCGATTTCTAGCCAATGTTGGCAGACAAATCCGGTAGAGAGCACAACTGGAAGGCTGACCCAGACTTACCCTAGTTCCCCAACCAAGCCCATAAACCTAGACCAACCCAGAAAACCCCTAATTAACATTAACTCCACTCATCTAGCTAAGCCCAGCACCTAAAACCCAGTCCGTGTGCTCTAGCCCAATGACATGCGTGGCCCACTTGCATGGCCCAAGTGCACGTCAGGGCCAGGGTAGCACTACAGGCGCCGCCTAACTGGTCGCTTTCAATATACGACATCATACCTCGTACGTGAAATGTCGTGCACAAAATGTTGACTTGTCTCTCGACGTGCCTGACATCCTTTAGCCTTCCCATGCCCTGTCACTGGCCATCAAAGCCAAGCCTCAAGCCCTGGATAGCCACCACAGTCGAGCATGTTGGAGTTGGATCGCGTCAACGGTGTGTGAGGTCTGAGGATGAGAAGAGTGTCCCATTCTTGCTTCTAGAAGAGGAGAAATGGCCCACTCGACGTCTCCAAGCTTCCAGCAACCCTGAGCACCACGCCGCAACCCTCCAACACCTCCTTCTTCTCCGACGCCATCACCGGAGCAGTCACGACGACGAGGGTAAGGGGCAGCCCATTCCAACCATCGAGGCCATGATCCAAACCACTAGATCCTCTTCGTCTCCTCTCCTTTTGCTAATCGTGTTTTCTGATCTTCGATCAAGCTTTGAATGCTCCAAATGAGCATCCCCGGCAGTCGTCGATGGTGGAGTTCCGTCGCCAGTGGCCGTCGATTCCATTTCTTTTAAAAAAAATTAAAATAATTGTTTTCTTTTAAATAACTTCTGATACTTTTGTTTTCTTACAATTAGGTCCTTCTTTTCTTACAAGTAGGTCCTTTTTTCTTACATTTAGGTCCTTGCAAATTTTTTTAAATCATTTAAATAAAGTTTGATTTGAAAATATTGCAATGTGCCCCCTGAATAATCTTGTTAATGCCTTTCATGCTTTAAAGTTTGATATAAGACCCTTTGAGTTACTTTTCACACATTAAAGTCCAAATGTTTTGCATTTAAAACCCTGACTTTTGTTGAAATAGTTTTGAATGCATATTTCTCTGCCTAATTGCAAATTAAACCCTGGGAATTTAAATATTTGCTCAAATGTGACCTCAATTGCATTTTAGCCCCTGAATTTTACAGATTTCTCACCGAATGCATGTTTTCTAGGGTAAAATTACAGAATTGTCCCTAGAACTTCCTAATTTCAAACATGGATTCTTTTTCTTGCATACTTTACCCTGAGTTTCAACAGAATTGCATTAAATACATGTTTTAATGGCAAAATTGCATTTTAACCCTTAGGAATCTTCAATTTGACCAAAAATGCACAGTTTGCACATTTGACCCTAGATTTCTTTGAAATTACATGAAATGTGTTTTTCTATGTATTTTTGATGATTTAGCTTCAAAATTTATGTTTTCCGTTAGAATTTGGGTTTTTTGCACAAAAGCCCTTGGAATTTACATTTTTACACTCACACATGCATTTTGTACATTTTGTTGCTAATTTTCAAGCATATTTTCTCGTATTTGCTTCCTTGCATCGTGCACGCATTTCTAGCTCATTACAAGCTTGGTCTTCGATTTTTTTTATTTTTTTTCCTTTTATTCTCTTTGATTTGGAATGTTTTCCAATCATCTTCAGCATATGCATTCAGAATAGGCAAGCACACATCCAATAGACCATTTAATTAGTAGGAAACCTAGAAAGACCAAGTTCTTTGGGCGCATGGGGGTGCCTAACCCCATCCCCATGCGTAACAGGAATCCTTACCCTTTCTCAAGATTGCATTGATTTGTGCATTTCATCCATTTGGCACGGACCATATATGTTTTCTTCATCTTGTTCTCTTCTTGGTTTTCTTTCATGTTTGGTTTTCCTCGTCTTTCCATTAAAAGACTAGGTGGCAACTCTTTTCCTTATCCTTTCTTATCTTTCCTTGGTGTTTTCGAGTCTAGTCTTCTTCTCCGGATTCACCATCTTCGCCATGACCGTGTCAAGACTCCTCGTGTGCTTCCACGAACCTTAAGGAGAGCCATGTAGGGTTCCACTGGCATGGTCACACTCGGTTCACTCTCTTGGCGATTCCCAACCGTTGCGTATATCTTGGTAACGACTCAGTTCACTCTCTTAGCGGTTCCCTACTGTTGCCTATATCCTGGTAACGACTAGGTTCACTCTCTTGGCGGTTCCCAGCCGTTGCCGGTATCCGGGCAACGACTCGATTCACTCTCTTGGCGGTTCCCAGTCGTGGCTTGTATCCTGTTAATGACTCAATTCACTCTCTTGGTGGTTCCCTATCGTTACCTACATCCTGGTAACGACTCGGTTCACTCTATGTCTGCTCCTAGCCAACCTGTCTGTACACCGACGGTGACTAGGCTCTATCCTCTATCTCTCTTTGTCGACTCGACAAGTCCAATAACTTGCCAACTCTCCCCATTTTGTCCGCTCCTTGCCGATCTATCTGTACATCGAGAGTGACAAGGTTCTATCTTGTTCCTTTTTGTCGGTTCGACGAGTCTGATATCTTGTTGTCCCCCTAGGACCCCATTTAGGTGGACAGGACCTGGGATGCCCCTTTCTTTTGGACTAGTACCCCTAACAACCCGGATGACTTCCGTCACCAGTCACTTTCCAGTCGGCAAGCCCGTCAGCCTTGCCACGCCCCTTTTCTCCTCAGGTTGATAATCGAAAATGTCTGGCGATGAGTCCGTCAACTCATCAAGCATCATAGCATCCATTCGCATCTGCATGTACCAATTAGCATCTACACAACACATGCATTGTAATTAGGTAAACTCCACATCATTAGCACATCACATATTTGAAATGCACACTTCATCAGTATCCATTTATAACACAATAGCACTTTAGCATCAGCAACACGAATACCAGCATTCGCATCGCTAGAGACCATGCACATACCTACCTGGTTCCAGCACATGATCACTTAGACATTCTAGAGGGACACCACCAGCATTGGCATCTGTACCTTGGCACGCGAGCTACGACCGTCAGTGCATCCACCGGATAAGCGACTTATGGCCAATAGCAAGTTTCTTTCCTGTTTGACCGCGACAGGGTGTCTTCTCTCATCCTTGAGCAGTAGTCTCTTTTCCCTTGACCTTGCTTCAGGAGGGGCAACTGTAGACATCTCGATTTTTAGCCAATGTTGGCCGATGAATCCAGTAGAGAGCGAAACTGGACGGTTGACCCAGACTTACCCTAGTTCCCCAACCAAGCCCATAAACCTAGACCAACCTAGAAAACCCCTAATTACCCTTAACTCCACTCATCCAGCTAAGCCCATCACCTAAAACCGAGCCCGTGTGCTCTGGCCCAATGACTTGCGTGGCCTACTTGCATGGCCCAAGTGCACGTCAGGGCTAGGGTAGCACTGCAGACGCCGCCTAACTGGTCACTTTCGCTATACGACCTAATACCTCGTACGTGCAATGCCGTGCTAGAAATGTTGACTTGTCTCTTGGCGTGCCTGACATCCTTTAGCCTTCCCATGACCTTTCACTGGCCATCGAAGCCAAGCCTCAAGCCCTGGATAGCCACCATAGTCGAGCTCGTCGGAGTTAGATCGCGTCAATGGTGTGTGAGGTCCGAGGATGGGAGGAGTGTCCCATTCTTGCTTCTGGAAGAGGGGAAATGCCCCACTCATCGCCTCCAAGCTTCCAGCAACCCTGAGCACCGCACCGCAGCCCTCTAGCACCTCCTTCTTCTCTAGTGCCGTCAACAGAGCAGTGTAGACGGCGAGGGTGACGGGCAGCCCATTCTAGCCATCGAGGCTATGATCCAGACCACTAGATCCTCTTCGTCTCCTCTCCTTTTGCTCATCGTGTTTTCTGATCTTCGATCAGGCTTTGGGATGCTCCGAATGAGCATCCCTGGCAGTCGTCGATGGAGTTCCCTCGCCGACGGTCGTCGATTCCTTTTCTTTTAAAAAAATAAAAAAATAGTTTTCTTTTAAATAACTTCTGATACTTTTGTTTTCTTACAGTTAGGTCCTTCTTTTCTTACAAGTAGGTCTTTTTTTCTTACAATTAGGTCCTTGCAATTTTTTTTAAATCGTTTAAATAAAGTTTGATTTGAAAATATTGCAATGTGCCCCCTGATTAATCTTGTTAATGCCTATTATGCTTTAAAGTTTGATATAAGACCCTTTGAGTTACTTTTCACACATTAAAATCTAGAAGTTTTGCATTTAAAACCTTGACCTTTGTTGAAATAGTTCTGAGTGCATATTTCTCTGTCTATTTGCAAATTAAACCCTGGGAATTTAAATATTTGCTCAAATGTGACCTCAATTGCATTTTAGCCCCTGAATTTTACAGATTTCTCACCGAATGCATGTTTTCTAGGGCAAAATTACAGAATTGTCCTTGGAACTTCCTAATTTCAAACATGGATTCTTTTTCTTGCATATTTTACCCTGAATTTCAACAGAATTGCATTAAATACATGTTCTAATGGCAAAATTGCATTTTAACCACTAGGAATCTTCAATTTGACCAAAAATGCACAGTTTTGCACATTTGACCCCAGATTTCATTAAAATTACATGAATTGTGTTTTTCTATGTATTTTTGATGATTTAGCTTTAGAATTTCAGTTTTCCTTTAGAATTTGGATTTTTCGCACAAAAGCCCTTGGAATTTACATTTTTACACTCACACATGCATTTTTGTACATTTGGTTGCTAATTTTCATGCATATTTTCTTCCTTGCATCGTGCCTGCATTTCTAGCTCATTACAAGCTTGGTTTTCTCATCGTTTTCCAAATTCCTATCGACTTTTGCGTTTTTTATTTAATTTGGATTTCCATCACCCAAGAACGTACATTAATAGGCTTAACAATGCTGACGTTGTCCCAAATGAGGATTATTTTCCCTAATTTGATTTTCTCATATTTCTTCGAGTTTCTGCTGATTTGGGTGATGCTTTCCGATAGTTTTCTTGATTTTCACAATTGTCTGCATCGCCCATGGGTATACAGTAAAGCGGCATTCTCATTACCTACATTTGTCCTTCGGATTTTTTTTTTATTTTTTTCCTTTTATTCTTTTATCCTCTTTGATTTGGCTTGTTTTCCAGTCATCTTTAGCATATGCATTCAGAATAGGCTAGCACACATCCAATAGACCATTTAGCATGTAGGAAACCTAGAAAGATCGGGTTCTTCGAGTGCATGGGGGTGCCTAACCCCTTCCCCATGCTTAACAGGAATCCTTACTTTTTCTCTGGCCCGCATTGATTTGTGCATTTCATCCATTTGGCATGGAGCATATATGTTTTCTTCATCTTGTTTTCTTCTTGGTTTTCTTTCATGTTTGGTTTTCCTCGTCTTTCCATTAAAAGACTAGGTGGCGACTCCTTTCCTTATCCTTTCTTATCTTTCCTTGGTGTTTCCCAATCTAGTCTTCTTCTCTGGATTCACCATCTTCACCGTGATAGTATCGGGACTCTTCGTGTACTTCCACGCACCATAAGGAGAGTCGTGCAGGGTTCCACCTACATGGTCATAGGAACTGGCGACTCCACTGGGGGAAACTAGATTCTGGCTTTCATTTTTGGTTCTTTTGCTTGTCTTTGGTCTATATACTTTGTGCTTGTTTGCTTGTACATATTTGACTAAACATGCCTTTTTGTGCCTTTTTACACTATTGCTATGCCACCACACTTGCACATGGCCTAGTTCATGCTTTTTGTTGAGATACTTGTTTTTATTCACCTACTTGTGAACACTACACTAGCACATGCCATATTCATGCCTTTTGCTTATTGATTGACTTTTTAGATGCCATGATTGTGTGTTTTCTTCTCTTTATTTGTATTTGCCATGATTAAGAGAGTAGACACATGTTTGTCTCCCTATTTGGTTAAAATAAAACACACAAACTCAGATAAACAAATAATAGGGCATAACTAGAGACAAATGCTCACAATTCCCCTTGGTTTAATAAAAGGCAAGTAAAAGACACAAAAGCATATTGCATGAATGATCATTTTAGGAAGCATGCATCTTCTCCTCTGAGTCCACCCATAGTTTGCGAAGGACAATTCTAGTAGCCCATTCTATAGTTGGCGTAGGACGTGTTGTTAGTTTGTCCCCCCTTGTCTGGGGTTGTGTCGGTGCTAGTGGAGGGTACAACTCCATGCTACTACAGGAGACGAGGCCACCAACGCACCACTCGTTCACTGCCTACGCTCCGACCAAGATTTAGAATGGGAACCTTACTTTTCTGACCAGAGTCAAAACCCAAACCCATGAGTGCGTCCAATGTGGTCAACCCCATATGGGACATGCATGGTGAGAGAGTGCACTTTAGGACATTCATTTGCATTGTGTGCCATGGCATGCCACTTTAATAACTCGCATTTGTCTTTGCATCGTTGTCTAGGTTCTGATGCCTGTTTCTCTAGCCTGTTTTCTCAGGTAGTTTGTTCCGAGGTCCTTAGCTAGAAGCTCGGGTGTCTCCGTCGCGGGTGGCCTCCCGTGGTTGTTTTCTCTTGCCTTTTCCGAGCTATTGGTCACTTTTGACAATAGCATGTCTTAGAGCTTGTGCGTTCGTCTTCTTCCATAGCTCCTTTTATTTAGCTTGCGGTTAGCCATGGCCCCATAGGCCCACAAGCCTTTGGTTATTGTTAGGAAGGGGGTCCCACACTTAGATCCTCCTTCTCTCACTTTGACTGCTTCTTATTCCCTTTGTGTGTCCCGATTTGGGAATCATGGAGGATCCTTATTTCCTCTTCCGGGACAGCGGTAGACACAAGCCGGTCTAAAGCCCGTCACTGATTCTACTGCAGTGACTACCAGGTGGGTCCCAAAAGTTCTATCAGCTACATCCTATCTCTCGGGCCCACTTGTTTCAGGAGATCAACCAGCTACTGTTTTATCTGTTTTAAGGGCCACTCTTGTTTCGCTCTTGCCTTCTGACTTATCTTTTGATGGGTCATCGGCCACACAGGCTCAGTACTTGAGAGCTTTGGCCCGAGGGTTCGAGCACATGGCCCTTTCACTTGATCCTGTTGAGAGTCCTCCTCTTTCGACCTCTGAGGTTCCAGTGCAGACCACTATAGCATTGCAGGCTCACCCCACTACATTATCACCCATACCATCGCCCTAGCATCACACCGCTTCGACGATGGGGGTGTTATCTCTACCTCCTGCATCACAGCCATTTAGAAAGCAACCCATTAGTTGTGCGATAGTACAACATTTCTCGAGTCGGTCACCCAGAGCTATACCGATGCCGCAGCTATTGCTCTCGCGCTCAACACCACACACAGCATAGCATACTCAGAAACCACCTTAGCATCAGGATCAGGTCCCAGCACCTAGGTCGTCACCGCACACTAGGCGCACACCTCCCACTGTCAAGCCGATGCATCACATTACATTGGCTCAACAAGGACCAAAACCTAAGGAGAAACGAGGCCGTCGCGTTGAAAGTGACTACACTCCACTGGGCGAGTCGCTGAGCACTGTTTTTCCTCTTGTTGTGTCGCTTCTGAGACTCCTGGATCCGCGTCCCCCACAAACTCCACTCCCTCAGTGGAACGACACGAACGTATAGTACGATTACCATCGAGCCTTGGGGGCATTCAATTGATAATTGCCACACTCTGTGGGATGTCGTTCAGACTTTGATCGATAGTGGGACTATTGTTGTTGACACACGGGATGCAGCACCCACATCCATATCTTTATCCTCACTGGCATCTAGTTCAGCACACATTACACATCCACACACCACCGTTGAACCGACATGTTGTGTCGTGCTAGTTCAGCAAGGGTAGCAACAACGGTAGAGGCGGCCTCGCCATAAGGAAAGAGACTTCACCCCACTTAGGGATTCGTTGAGTGACATCTTTCCCAAAGTTGCGCCATTCCTGCAGCTACTGAAGGTTCATTCACTACTGGACTCGCTTCATAGGTGGTTTAAGACTAACTTGTTCTGCCAATTCCACCACACCCCGAACAAGTGTTTTACTCTTCGGAATGCTGTCCAGGATTTGATTAACAATGGGGACATTGTCGTCAACATACAGGAGGCAGCACACATATACACCGGCACACACGCTTGCACACACGCGTACACACCCTAGAATAGCTGACCATACCATGTCTAAGCCGACAAGCTCCGAGGATACTGGAACTTCAGTGGTTTTTCCTCTTTCTCTCAGTTCTTTCCCGGGGAATCTGTCAGGCCTCATTTGCCTAGTTTGTCCTCTGTCAGCTTCTGTCTAGCAGCACACATGTATGCTGCTCTTGTTCTTGTTCCTCATTTGCCTAGTTTGTCCTCTTTTCTTTTCTCAGTTCTGTCCGATGACACTCATGTGTGCCACTCTTGTTCTCGTTCCTTTGCGGGGCCTAACCTAAAGTTAGCCAGTTTGCCATGCGCCGATTTGACCCAGCACTTGCAAATACCTTGGATCAAGTAGGAGACAACCGTCACAGCAGATGTCAACTCCAACAGAGATACAGTCTTAATGTCATTAGCAGATTCAACATTCACAGTGATAGTCTCAGTTCCGATAATGGTTTTGATGGCTTCATTTACACCTACCTTGATTCCGGTTTCTAGTTGCACTACTAGGAGTTATTATGAACCCAATGACATTGACAAACAACAACAACAAGGACTGGAGTGGTATCCTTTTCCTTTGTTCCCTTTGTTTTCTTTTTGCATCACCATATATCAAAACACAAAAAAAATAGAAAAAGCACAATAGTTGAAAAAAGAAGAAGAAAAACACAAAACAGAAAAACATTAATAACAATTAAAAAGGGTAGTTTTCTTATCAATAACATTCTACTCGATGATGAAAATTGGAAAAGCTCGCCTATGTTAGAATGGATTAACCCTCCTCAATTGTCACTACTTAGACAACCAAGTTAGCAAGGGAGCCACCAAACATCAAAGTCGGGTGAAATGCCCAAACTCCGTAAGGATCCTGCACCTTCAAGAGGGAGATAAAATGTTAGGGGTGACTGAGAGTGTGAGCTAGAAAAGAAAACATGCATTCGCAAGAGCATAAAAGAATAGAGAAGATTGAAGGCGAAGACAGAAGTTAGCCCAAGAGTGAGAGGTGTGCGTTGTAGCTCTACCCTTACCAGTCCTTGGAGAGGAGTTGGAGTATGCGCTCAGTAAAATCACACCTTTGAGAGACTGACCCACCCTCTGACAATAAAGGCCTCCTAAATAGATCGGGTGCCTATTACCTCCAAGACAAGGTTAGAGTAAAACCGCACGTCTATGAGGGAGTAAAAGAAAAGACAATGATATTGAAAAGAAAAAGCATGTGCAAGACCTTAAAGTGTTTGGCATGGAGCCAGGTCCATTATGCTACCTTACAGTGAATTCGAGTGCCACCACTACCCAGCAAGAACCACCATATGACTTGCGAGTCTCTGTAGTGGCAATTGAGTCAAACGTGTCATCCTCTTCTAACAAGCATACAGCCTTCCAACGTAACTAAGGGCAAACAAACAGCTGAACTAAACAAGCAAACAATCTAGATAATGAACTCATTGAATGAGCGAAGCGGTGAATGCAGAAAACAAGCAACTAAAATCACAAGGCATGCATTTCTTGATCAAACAAAAAAATCACTCTTAAATAACAAAATTGTTCACAATAGTAGAGTCCACAATAATAATAATCATCATAGCCTTGCTTAGATTAATCTTTTTGTTTGCATATAGAATTGTTCAATAGGATTTTTGCCAAGTGCTTTTAGCCAAGGACATTTCAGCTCCTCAGTGGTCAAAGTGCATATATAGTGAGGACACCAGTTAGTGTACAAACTACATAGACCTACAGATTCAGCAGTGTGGCGGCAATTCCTCCGCAATAGTTTAGGTGTGGTAAACATTATTTGGGGAATGCATGAATAACAAGCCAAGTACATGTTTGCAGCCAGAGCACGATGACACAATGAGTAACAGAGTAAAGAATAGCCAGCCTAAGACAAACTATGATGTATCACATTACTTCTCACCATCGGAGTATAGCTCAAAACAGTGGATGAATATACATGCCTCCAGTTAATGAACAAATGTGTCTCTGGCCTCAACCAAAATCAGCGGAGGCCACTTCAGTGATTCAAAGTACGCCTACAGTCACAGCGTAATCGTCAAGTCTTTACATCCTCGAGTGGTGCCCAACACTCCCCAGGGTGGCCTGGCTCAATGCCAGAGGCATCCTTTTTGCCTTGGTATCTCCTGATCTGACTTTTGAGCATCATACACCTTTTATGCTAGGGTCAAATCAGCTGCTTTCTAGCTAGGCTCACACAATCCATTGCTTGGTTCATCAAGGGTAAGTCAGTTGTTCTTTGATCGAGACCTGCACATCAAATGATTAGCGGAGATAACAACATGGCTATGGACTTTATGCAACAATCCAGAATTTGGCAAATACAAAGCTATCAAACACTACGGTTGAACATAACACACCCTAAACATACCAATCAGAGGCAAGTTACAATCCCAATCAAAGGTCTTCATCGAGTTGCCCCAATTCCTTCTGCCTTCCAAATACATTACAGGATGGCATGTGGGTATACATACTCCTAGTCACTTGATGAATGGATCACTGGCTTCGACTAGTGATGGTCTCAAGTACCCCATTGGTTCAAGGAACATTTGTAGTTACAGTCTGGCTTCCAAGATCCCATACCCTCAAGTGATGTCCGACCAGTCCAATACCAGGGGCATGTCAGCTGCTCTTTGGTCAAAAGTCACATACAAAGCACCAGCTACAGTGTAATTGAACCAGAATCTTCGACCAGGGGCATGTCAGCTCTTCTTTGGTCAAAGGTCATGTATCAGGCGCCTAACAGAATGTCAACTTACCATGTAACTGAGCTAGAGCCTTTGACCAGGGGCATGTAAGCTGCTTTGTGGAAAGAGGGACTGTGTTGAAAACGCTTGGTACAAATTATCTTCCAAATGATGGTTAGTGCACCTTCTTATAGAGAATTAACATTCATCACATAGTGACTCCTACAAAATGACAACTGTAGCAGGGCACTACACTGTTTCAACTGACATCCCCCACAGCGGCGACGATCAAGGGTGCACTGATACATGAATAAGATCCCCTTGGCAGATCCTTTTGGCTAAACAGAAGGTCAGGCCCTCTTGCCTTTGAATTCTGATCCTAACGGGCGGATTCAAGGCACCCCTTTCGCCTTTGAATGTCGATCCTAATGGACGGATTCAAGGCCTCCTTTGTCCATCTTTTCTAGACTACCAATCGATGTCCAGATGTTCCTATCCCTGGTTCAATCTGTTCGGTCGAACCTCGGTGCTAGCCCTCATGCCTTCGAAGTCCTATCCAGACGAACGGAGTCAAGGCCTCCCTTTCCCAGCTTTTCTAGACTACCGGTCGGAGTCAAGATGTTCCCATCCCTGGTTCGATCTATTCGGATGAACCTCGGTGCCACCCCTCTCGCCTTCAAATTCCTATCCGGATGGACGGATTAAAGGCCTCCCCTTTTCATCTTTTCTAGACTACCAGTCGGAGTCTAAATGTTCCCATCCAAGGTTCGTTCCGTTCGGACAAATCCTGGTACCACCGCTCTCGCCTTCAAATTCCTATTCGAATGGACGGATTCAAGGCCCCCCGTTTCCATCCTTTCAAGACTACTGGTCGGAGTCTAGATGTTGCCATCCAAGGTTCGGTCCATTTGGACGAATCCTGGAAACACCCCTCTCGCCTCTGAATTCCTATCCAGATAGACGGACTCAAGGCCCCCCTTTTCCATCCTTTCTAGACTACTGGTCAGAGTCTAGATGTTCCCATCCAAGGTTTGGTTCGTTCAGACGAATCCTAGTGCCAACCCTATCACCTTCGAATTCCTATCTAGACGGACGGATTCAAGGCCCCCTTTTCCATCTTTTCTAGACTATCGGTCGGAGTCTAGATGTTCCCATCCAAGGTTCGGTCCTTTTAGACGAATCCAGGAGCCACCCCACTCGCCATCAAATTCCTATCTGGACGAATGGATTCAAGGCCCCCTTTTTTCCATCTTTTCTAGACTACTGGTCGGAGTCTAGATGTTCCCATCCAAGGTTCGATCCGTTCGGATGAATCCTGGTGCCACCCCTCTCGCCTTCGAATTCCTATCCTGACAGACGGATTCAAGGCCCCCTTTTTCCATCCTTTCTAGACTACCGGTCACAGTCTAGATGATCCCATCCAAACTTTGATCTATTCAGACGAATCCTGGTGCCACCCCTCTCACCTTCGAATTCCTACCCGAACGGACGGATTCAAGGCCCCCCTTTTCCATTCTTTCAAGACTACTGGTCTGTGTCTAGATGTTCCCATCCAAGGTTCGGTCCATTCGGACGAATCTTGGTGCCACCCCTCTCGCCTTCGAATTCTTATCCGGAAACGGATTCAAGGCCTCCCTTTTCCATCTTTTCCAGACTACCGATCAGAGTCTGGATGCTCCCATCCAAGGTTCGGTCCATTCAGACGAATCTTGGTGCCACCCCTCTTGCCTTCGAATTCCTATCCTGACGGACGAATTCAAGGCCTCTCTTTTCCGTCATTTCTAGACTACGGGTCGAAGTCTTGATGTTCCCATCAAGGTTCGATCCATTCGAATGAATCCTAGTGCCACCCCTATCGCCTTCAAATTCCTATCTAGATGAACGAAATCAAAGCCTCCCTTTTCCATCTTTTCTAGACTACCGGTCAGAGTCTAGATATTCCCATCCATGATTCGGTCCATTCAGACGAATCCTGGTGCCACCCCTCTCGCCTTCGAATTCCTATCTGGACGGATGGATTCAAGGCCCGCCTTTTCCATCTTTTCTAGACTACCGGTCATATTCTAGATGTTCCCATCCCTAGTTCGATCCGTTCAGACGAACCTCGATGCCACCCCTCTCGCCTTTGAATTCCTATCTGGACGGACGGATTCATGGCCTCCCTTTTTCATCTTTTCTAGACTACTGGTCGGAGTCTAGATATTCCCATTCTTGGTTCGATCCATTCAGACGACCCTCGGTGCCACCCCTCTCACCTTTGAATTACTATCCAGACGGATGGATTTAAGGCCTCCCATTTTCATCTTTTCTTGACTACTGGTCGGAGTCTTGATGTTGCCATCCCTAGTTTGATTTGTTCGAACGAACCTCAGTGCCACTCCTCTTGCCTTTGATTTCCTATCTGATTGGATGAATTCAAGGCCACCCTTTTCCATCTTTTCTAGACTACCGGTCGGAGTCTAGATGTTCCCATCCTTGGTTTGATCTGTTCGGACGAACCTCGGTGCCACCCCTTTCGCCTTAGAGTTCCTATCCGGACGGACAGATTCATGGCCTCCCTTTTCCTTCTTTTCTAGACTACCGGTCGAAGTCTAGATGTTCCCATCCCTGGTTCGATCCGTTTGGACGAACCACGGTGCCACCACTCTAGTCTTCGAATTCCTATCTAGACGGAAAGATTCAAGGCCTCCCTTTTCCATCTTTTCTGGACTACCGGTCAGAGTCTAGATGTTCCCATCCCTGGTTTGATCCATTTAGACGAACCTTGGTGCCACCCACTCGCCTTCGAATTCCTATCCAGACAGACAGATTCAAGGCCTCCCTTATCCATCTTTTCTACACTACCGGTCGGAGTCTAGATGTTCCCATCCCTGGCTTGATCCGTTCGGACGAACCTCAGTGCCACCCCTCTCGCCTTCAAATTCCTATCTAGACGGATGGATTCACAGCCTCCTTTTTCCATCTTTTCTAAACTACTGGTTGGAGTCTAGATGTTCCCATCCCTGGTTCGATCTGTTCGGACGAACCTCGGTGCCACCCCTCTCACCTTTGAATGCCTATCCAGACAGACGGATTCAAGGCCTCCTTTTTCCATCTTTTCTAAACTACCGGTCGGAGTCAAGATGTTCCCATCCCTGGTTCGATCCGTTCGGACGAATCTCGGTGCCACCCCTCTCTCCTTCAAATTCCTATCCGGACAGATAGATTCGAAGCCTCCGTTTTCCATCTTTTCTAAACTACCTGTCGGAGTCTAGATGTTCCCATCCCTAGTTTGATCTGTTTGGACGAACCTCGGTGCCACCCCTCTCGCCTTCGAATTCCTATCCGGACAAACAGATTCATGGATTCCCTTTTCCATCTTTTCTAGACTACCGATCAGAGTATAGATGTTCCCATCCCTGGTTCGATTCGTTTGGACGAACCTCGATGCCACCTCTCTCGCCTTCGAATTCCTATCCAGACTGACAGATTCAAGGCTTCCCTTTTCCATCTTTTTTAGACTACCGGTCGGAGTCAAGATGTTCCCATCCCTGGTTCGATCCGTTCGAACGAACCTCGGTGCCATCGCTCTTGCCTTCGAATTCCTATCTCGACGGACGGATTCGAGGCCTCCCTTTTTCTTCTTTTCGAGACTACCGGTAGGAGTCTAGATGTTCCCATCCAAGGTTCGGTCTGTTCTGACGAATCCTGGCACCACCCCTTTTACCTTCGAATTCCTATCCGGATGGATGAATTCAAGGCCCCTCTTTTCCATCCTTTCAAGACTACCGGTCGCAGTCAAGATGTTCTCATCCATGTTTCGGTCCGTTTGGATGAATCCTGGTACCACCCCTCTTACCTTCGAATTCCGATCCAGATGGATAGATTCAAGGCTCCCCTTTTCCATCCTTTCTAGACTACTCGTCAGAGTCTAGATGTTCCCATCCAAGGTTTGGTCAATTCAGACGAATCCAGGTCCCACCCCTATTGCTTTTGAATTCCTATCCGGATGGACGGATTCAAGGCCTCCCTTTTCCATCTTTTCTAAACTACCGGTCGGATTCTAGATGTTTCCATCCCTAGTTCGATCCGTTCGGACGAACCTCGGTGCCACCCCTCTCGCCTTCGAATTTCTATCCCGACGGACGGATTCAAGGCCTCCATTTTTCATCTTTTCTAGACTACCGATCAGAGTCTTGATGTTTCCATCCAAGGTTCGGTCCATTCGGATGAATCCTAGTACCACCCCTCTCGCCTTCGAATTCCTATCCAGATGAACAGATTCATGGCCCCCCTTTTCGATCTTTTTTAGACTACCAGTTGTAGTCTAGATGTTCCCATCCAAGGTTCAGTCCATTCGGACAAATCCTTGTGCCACCCATCTCGCCTTAGAATTCCTATACGGATGGATGGATCCAAGGCCTCCCTTTTCTATCTGTGACCATGCCGACCCGAGGGAGGCGGCCCGACTCGGGGTCGCGCCAGTGGGAAGGAGATCACAGCCATGCCAAGATGGCGAAGGTGCAAGGAAAGAAAAAGAAAAAGAAAAGGAGTCGCCACCTAGTCTTTTAAGGGAAAGACGAGGAAAACCGCAAAAAGATGAATGCTAGGAGTGCAAATATGAAGGCTGGGTGTCTGTTAAGAATTCCTATTACACACGATGAAGGTGTTAGTGTAGACTCCCTGATTTTGAGGTGACCCGGAGATGAGTATCCTTATGTTGCTTTGGATGTGATCAGCCCATAAACCAGACCCCAAACCCATTAGCAAGCCAGAGTCCAGAGAATTCTGTGAGTTGAGTTGGCGCACCAACCAGGCGCACCTCATAGGTGCACCTTGTAGGCGCAACTTCCAAGCGCACATCACTAGCGCACCTAGTAGGTGCACATCACTAGCTCACCAAGTAGGCGCCCAACCGTTTCCAGGCTGCGGCTGCAGACCTTCCATCTTTATTGGGAGAGAATTGTGGTGCTGAAATCTGAGAAACAGATCTGCATTGAGCAAGTTTTTGCATGAGTTCCTCCTTCCACCCAACAACCTATATTTGTGTTCTGGAGCTCTTCCTTGCATCCTAAAGCATCCTTGGTCCTTCCAAAGCAACAAGGACCATCTTATTTCTGATATTTCAAGAAGGAAA
>JAMKQA010013663.1:0-19017 GCA_024699735.1 Posidonia australis
TACAAAACAATTAAACTGTTCAGTCACCTTCTTTCCCTTCTATTGTACTTTTCAGGATTTACAGACGGGGAGAAGGATTGGTTTAGGCCGTGAGCGCAGCAATGGAGTATACCTGCTAGTTCGTGATGAGATACCTCCGGGATTAGCTTCTGTGGCATCTGCTTCTGAGTCTTCATCCTTTTGGCATTACCGGTTGGGACATCCCTTTCATTAGAAACTTCAGTAGGCATTACCTTGGCGATCTGTTTCTTCTTTTTAGTGTGAGTCCAGTCAGTTAGGGAAGCATCATCGAGCTTCCTTTAAAAGGTTAAGTCTTACGTCTACTACTACGTGTTTTGAGTTAATCCATTGTGATGTCTGGGGTTTGTCTAGAGTTCCATCTGTGTCGGGACATAGGTATTATATTGTTTTTGTGGATGATTTCTTCCAAGCTTCATGGGTTTATTTGTCGAAAGATCGGAGTCAAGTTTATGATGTACTTTGCAATTTTCTTAATGAAATAAAGGATCATTTTAGTGTTACGCCGAAATTTTTGAGAACTGACAATGCCCTTGAGTTTATGCAATCCAGGATTACTTCTCATTGTTCTTCCTTGGGTATTCTCCATCAGACTTCTTGCCCGCACACCTCACAACAGAATGGGCTGGCGGAACGCAAGCATCAACATATTCTCAATGTCACCCACACCCTTATGGTCCATATGAATGTCCCGAAGCAGTTGTGGTCTGATACGATACTTACAGCAACTTATCTCATCAACCGCATGCCCTCCACTCCTTTGCGGGGTGAAGTTCCTGTTCGTCGGCTTAAACCTGAGACTATATTGCTTGGCCTGACACCTAGAGTTTTTGGGTGTGTGGCATTTATTCAAGACCTTACCCCTGACTTGGATTCAAGACCTTACCCCTGACTTGGACAAACTATCTCCACGCTCTCTCAAGTGTGTGTTTGTTGGATATTCGCACACACAAAAGGGATATCGTTGTTTCCATCCTCCAACAAGACGATACTTTATGTCTACCGATGTCACTTTCCTTGAGTCAGAATCGTACTACAGTATCTCTCCTTCTTTGAGTGTGTCTGTTCCCATTCCTTTTGTTGTTGAGTTACAGGATGTTGACACTCAAGATGCACTCACTTTATCACAAGTGGCTACTCGTCCTTTGCAGGTTTATCAGCGACGACAGCGTGCTTTAGTGCCTCCTACCAACAAACCATTCTCCCCCGCTGATGCAGATCCATCCACTACATCTTCAGACTTGTCCATTGCACTTCGAAAATGTAGTCGGTCTTCTACTACACATCCTATTTCTCATTTTGTTTCCTATGACTTCCTTCACCTCCAGTTTCGCAGTTTTGCCTTGTCTCTTGTTTTCCAGACTATTCCTAGGTCCTATCTGGAGGTACTTTTCCTTCCACACTGGAAGAACGCTATGGATGAGGAGATAGCTGCCCTCACTAGTCGTGGTACGTGAGAGTAAGTGGCCAGAACTGCTGGGACTAAAGTGGTCTCTTGTAAGTAGGTTTATACCATAAAGTACAATGCAGATGGACACATTGATAGGTACAAAGCCAGACTGATGGCTCGTGGTTTTACTTAGACGCAGAGGATTGATTATGAGGAGACTTTTTCTCCTATTGCTCGCCTAAATTCTATCAGGATTATCCTTTCTCTTGCTCTGAATCACTCATGGGATCTTTGCTAGTTGGATGTCAAGAATGCCTTTCTCTATGGTGATCTGACTGAGTCTGTTCTGATGGAGCAGCCTCCAGGGTATGCTGCTCAAGGGGAGGATTGTGTGTGCAGACTCAAGAAAGCAATTTATGGCCTCAAACAAAGTCCTAGAGTCTAGTTTGAGAAGTTCAGTCAGGTTGTTCTTGTTGGGGGATTTCAACGGTTTTTCACAAGTGCACAGATCATGGATGTGTTATCTTGGTTGTTTATGTGGATGATATATTAGTGACAATCAGTGATACACTGGATATTGAGGAAGTTAAAACCCATCTTCGTGGTCACTTTGTGACAAAAGACATGGGGAAACCTTGTTACTTCCTTGGGATGGAGTTTGCCTATGCACATGGTAAAATGGCGCTGTCACAGAGGAAGTATGTACTGAATCTTCTACAAGAGACAGGACTCTTGGGATGCAAACCAGAGAGCACCCTTATTAAGCAGACACCAACCTTCTGGGATAGTAGTTCAGAGCTACTTGAGGATCTGGTTAGTACAGGAGGCTGATTGGAAAGCTTATCTACTTGACTGTGACACGGCCAGACATTTCATATGTTGTTAGCCTGCTGAGTCAATTCATGCATGAGCCTAGGAGAGTACACTGGATGGGTGCCCTTCATGTTTTCTCTTATGTGAAAGGTGTCCCAGGAAAAGGTCTGGTTTACAAGAATAATGGCTACATCAGGATTATGGCATACTCAGATTCAGGATATGCAAGTGATAGGGGAGACAGAAAATCCACATCGGATTTCTACACATATGTGGGAGGAAATTTGGTCACATGGCGCAGTAAAAAGCATAATGTAGTATCAAGGTCTAATACAGAGGTAGAATACAGATCCATAGTCCAGGCAACATGTGAAATGATGTGGATAAAGTCTTTATTAGAGCAGTTTGGGTTTGATGTCAACACACCTATGTCTATGAGGTGTGATAATCAAGCTGCTATTTTCATTGCAAATAACTCCACCTTCCATGAATGAACAAAGCACATTGATGTGGATTGTCACTTTGTGAGGGACATAGTCACGCAAGGAATCATCTCTATTCCTTATACTCCATCTTCAGATCAGCTGGCTGATATCTTCACAAAGAGTCTAAGTGTTGGGGTATTTGAGCCTTTATGTAACAAACTGGGAATGATTGATATGTATGCTTCAGCTTGAGGGGGAGTGTTAGAATATGTAATGTAGTTTATATGGTCTTAGTGGATAATTAGATATCCATTTAGTATTGAATAAACAATATCCTATATATATGTAAACACATACTCAGTAGACAACAACTGATTTTCTCTCTCAACTTACCTCATAAGGCATTGGATCATCCAGGTAGTCATTTTTGAAGTCGTTGCTATTGGCAATCTCCCCATTCTTTTGTTTGCATCACCGCATATGCATTCTGTCATATTGTGATTTTTTGGGCCTGTGATTATGCAGTCGATTTAAATAAATTCTATGGCACTATTGTATTTGCTTCTTCACCTTTGGTTGTTTTTTATATATTAATATGTTATGGTTGTTTCTCACAAAAGTGTACATTTTAACTTGAGTCCTGCAAGTATCGCATGACTTCATTGGACTTAAAACGAACTTTTGTTGTTTTCTTTGTTACATGAGTAATCACATTTGATAAGGCTTCACACTGACACCATCTGATTTAAATATTACATGTTTTTCACCTTGCGTGCCACATATCCTGCGTTTGTAACAATTTAATCTTACATATTATTTTTTGTTGCATAAAATCCTGGGTATGTTGTATGAAATCTTATATTATTCCCACTTAGTGTGTTTAGAAGTGTGGGTTTGTGTGAGTTCCTTTGGAAGAGACTATATGTTACTTGTATGCTATCCTTTGTGATTTCATATCCATTGGAATATTGTTTGTTAACAGGTCCAGAATGAAGATATAAAGTGGTTGATAAGTTTGCAGCTAATTCCCAGACACATACCTAAACACATATTGTTTCTTTCTTTGTTAAGAAAAAAAATAGTAGCATCCTCTTGAGGGTGGCTGTTCTTGGCAGAGGAGGAAAGAAGACTGGGCCCCTGAAGTGATACTAAAAAACAGATTTTGGAGTTGCCTGAAACTTTCTTAGGGACTATTTATGTTTGATAATGTAATGAACAGTATCTCCCGATTTCAAAAAAAAAAAAATGTAATGAACAGCTTGATGTTGCTGTGGCAATTGTAGTAACTTATGCCAGCTAGATCTCTTTGTTATGGTTTGACTCCGATTTTCAGTTTACTTGTAAACACTACCTAGTTCCATGGAAACACTTTCATTACTATTTGCTTCACCAGTACTCCTTACAGATAAAAGTAAATTTGTTTTGACTGCCTCGATTTCATCATATATGACTTACAATTTACTTATTTGCTTCATCACCATTCATTACCGATTAAGGGAATTTCTTTGGGCCAACTTGGCTGCCCTTTTTCTCCCCTTAAGTATACGAGGGATTAGAGACTTGGTTTGTAGACCAGCGTTCCGATAACCCTTCGATCGGTGTTTTGGGGAAGGGAATGGGGATTTGATGTCTTAGTACAGATTTGAGAAATTCCAAAGAACATCGAATTATTTTCTTTTTCCGAGTGGTAGGCGATCAATGAAGTATTAACCTTACATTACAAGGATCAAATGGTAATTAGTTGGTTACTGTCATTCTTAACACTAGCGATTGTGCCTGAGGTGGTCCATTTGCGTTCATCAAGGTAACTCTAAAAGCTCGTGGAGTATTGTGCAACTTGCTATTGTGTTCTCACGTTTCAGTATATTTCCACAGAGAAGAAGGTATCAATCCAAATTAGAACATGTTTATAAAGCCGAAAGCCTAGCATCAAATCTAGCAATATCAAGGAACCTCATTAGAAGGTGAGGATTTTGTGCTTGCGATTCTCATTGGATTAAAGTGTTAAGTACAACTCTTTTGCAGTCCCTGTAATCGGGCACACTAAGCTAGTTGTGATGATTACGCCGGGATTTTGCTTACCGATGAGAACAAGATCCTTGGAAGTCAAGTTAAACAGGAGGTCTCTGTGAATACATCACCAAAGGAGATAGAGTCCGATAGAGGTAGGAGCAATCACTGTGGTCATGGACTCATGGTTCTTTCAATCCCAAGCAAGGTCCTGCAAAATCTAAATGCCAAACATTCTAATAAGGATTAGATGATGTATTCTGCTCATCCTTCAAAGACGGCTGATTTGCCTGCCCAACGCATTAATCAACTGCATGCTCGCTGATTTTCAATGTAGAATAGCTCTTAGTAATCCTTTAAAAAAACAAACAGCATAGTAATATAAAGCATAAGCTATTTACAAAAGGAGTTCCAAGAATTTCAAGGAGATCATGTAATGCTTTGAGTTCCAGACTGGTGTGCACTACATTTGTTCAAGAAACTTAATGCTCAAGCTTTTGAACCTTTTATACATTCTCATGAGGCAGGGCAGGCCCAATGTGCGTCTAATCTTCAATGCAGAGGATTTGCTAACGTACCAAGGAACATCTGGAGCCTCCTTTCACAGATGCACCTGTTATTGTCTCTTCATTAGTCGCAACCAGAGCCTGTCCTACCTCATGTTTCACTTCTTATGTATGCTAGAGATCGTATCGACTCAGGAGGGAGGCACTTTCTTCGAAATACATTTTTTATAAACCAAAAAAATAAAGAATAGGTACATACAAGATTCATGGAACATAGCTAATTCCGTGGCTGCAGCACCATCCACCATGCTCACAGTTAGCTGGTCAAGTTGATTTGATAGATAAATACTTAACAGAGATAAAAATTTGTATCATTTGGTTTTATTTCCTAACTCCAACATTACAATTTTCGTTGCATGTTACGGAGGTCTGCTGCAGAGAAATATCAAAGAAAATAATTTTGTTCCTTTTTTGAAGAAGAATATCAGGGAAAGAGATGGGACACAAATAAAGGCGAGCTTCACACACCAGGAGAAACTATGATGGTATTGTTCTCGAGTCCAGAAGCCGAAACATCTTGAAATTTTCTGATATTCTTAAAAAGGTGGGAAAACAAACATGTGGAAAAATCAATACAAATAAAAGTGCACTGATTTGTCTTCCTTGGTAACTAAGACAACAGTCAATTGTTTAAATGATATTTGACTAAGACAATAGAAGTTGACACTCTAATATGGTACTGAACTTACTGTGTTTGAACTTTTCATTTATATAAAGTTTACCGTTAACAAAAAAAACAGAAGTTGACACCCAGATATAGATAAGATCACATAATAATCCTTGGTAACTATAATATTATCTTTAAAACTAACTCAGAAAAACAACCGATTGTGATATTCAAGGTAGATACCATTGACCGGGAACAAGGAACACTTACAACAGGAAACAGGCATGGTGAAATTGCAACTGAATTTCTCTTGATACATTTGTTTGGTGAACAGTAAATAGCATGAAATCTCAAACTCAAAGAATATAAACTAGGATAAAATCTCAAACTCAAGTGACACACTTAAACATCGTACCACCACCATGCCCTAAAGATAACCTTTTTTGCAACTACTTCACTATCATCTCTATTTTAAGGAAGATTAATTCTTTCTTCAAAATGAATGTAAAACAATCATCCTATTACAATAATTTACTAAAGACTACAGGACTATGGTTTTTCTTAAATACAAATAATATTTTACATAGATGAGAACTGAAAATTAATAAGATAGACACGTAAATAATCCTTTTTTTCCTAGAAGATAGCACAAACTACCAAAATATTCAGCCAAATGTTAGGCACCAATGGCTTACAAAAGTGAAGAAAATATGAGTACTTAGCAGATAATTTCCACCAGCCATTACCATAATAATACGAAGCCTGGTATACCTGCAAGCAACAGATTGAATTGTTCTAGCCAATTTCATGGAAACTTTATCCTAGGTTACAGCCACATTGGCCTCTTATATATATGATAATTTCTGTCTGTATCACATGCCAAGATTATAATAATTGTTTCTGCAAGGTGATGGAAATGATCTTATCACTTTTCTCATTTATCATATATAAAATTTTAAAACATACCTACTAAGTATATATTGCAAGTTGCATTTCGCATCCAACAGCTTCAGCTTGTCCCTTTCCCAAAAACCATTTCCATCTCCTCACCAGGGGATGGGGTGGGACAGCTTCTCCCAGAAGCTGCAAATTGGTCAAAGTTAATGTAGATAAGGAGCAACATCTCAAAATGTCCGAGAGCATGTCTACAAGCAACACTATAGATGTATAGGTCGAGAGAGAAAAAAAAGGGTATATAATGAAGAAATTGTGTGAAAATTAAACATAATACCCCATAGTGACTGTTTTGAACAATCCCTGATGCAAGTATTTCTCTTGAATTTATTTATTCCAATGACCATCTCCTGAAACCTTGATATCTTTCAGCCAAATCCTGAACTTTGTTCACACAAATTGCTCAAAGCAATTCACTTAGAAGAGTAAATACCACATATGAGCAGTCATGACATCGGCAAATAGGATACTATGGAGTGAAAGATATGCAATGATAATAATATGCCTTACCCAATGATCCAGGGGCAAGCTTTGACGATCAATATAAACCCCAAGAACTTGGAAAAATGATTGATATCAGGATACGTCCATGGTTCCATCACAGGAAATGGTATTTAGTGCCAAATAAACTAATTGACATTCAACGTGAGAAAGGGCCATCAGACTTTCACATCGTACTCCAACCAGGTTCCTTTTTTGCACCAACTATTGACATTGACTTTCTGATCTCAAGAACACTTTTCCAGTCTCCCATTTCAGAGTAAATATTTGATAGAGAAATAAAAGCTCCAGGATCACTAGGTTCTATCTCAAGGACCTTTTCAGCTGCCTTCCTTCCCAGCTCCAACTCGCCGTGTGATCTGCAAGCACTAAGTAATGTAGTCCATATCAACAAGTCGGGTTCCAAGGGCATTTGGTCGATAAAACCTGCAGCCTCCTTCAATCTTCCTGATCTACAAAGCAGATCAACCATGCAGGCATAATGAAATGCTTCTGGTGCAATATTATACTTTTTCGACATAGAATTGAAATGGAAAAGACCTTCTTCAACCAAACCACTGTGGCTACAAGCAGACAAGACACTAGTGAATGTGACTGAATCTGGTCCTATTTGACTATTTATCATCTGTTCATACAAGTTTATAGCTTCTTCACCATTTCCATGCTGTGCATAGCCATCAATCATGGCTGTCCAACTGACTCGGTCATGTTCTTCAATTAGATCGAATTCTCTACGTGAATCATTGATATTTCCACATTTTGCATACATTGTGATTAATGTGGAGCTTACTTGAAGGCAATTGGACAAACCTTTTTTGATAATATGGGCATGTAAATGCTTACCATACTCAGGAATCACCAAATCTGTGCAAGCTCCTAGTGCTGATGACGCTATCACGTGGTCTACTTCGAAACCACTGACAATCATTTGCTTGAACTCTATAAGTGCTTCTTTACTACGCCCATTTTTTGCATATCCTGAAACCATCAAAGACTGCAAGAATTGATCTTTCTGAGGCATCCTTTTATATATATTTATAGCATAATTGAGAGCTTTGCATTTAGAGTACATGTTTATAAGAGCACCAGAAACGATCATGTCAAACCAAAGCCCAACCCGAAGTATATAGCAATGAATTTCCTTCCCTTTTGTTAAGAATTGCTGTAAAGAACATGCCTTGAGAATGGCACTTAAAGTCATTTCATCAGGCACGACCCCTTCAACCATCATGTCATTGAATAACTGAAAGGCCTCCTCTGCATACCCATGTTCTGAAAATCCTGCTATCATTGAAGTCCAAGTGACCTTGTCCCTTCCAGGCATTTGTCTGAAAATATTGTAACTGTCAGTTAGATCATCACACCTTGAATACATGGTGAAAAGTGCACAGCTCACGCATACAATAGGCACCAAGCCAGATTTAAGGAGGTAGGAATGTATCTGTTTACCTAAATCCAAAGAAGTTATGATGCTCAAAATACTAGATGTACAAAACTCATTAGGTCCAAAGCCTTTTGAAAGCATCTCCTGAAATAATTCAATGCACCTTATAGCACAATTGCCTTGAGCTAGACTTGAGATAATGGTGACCCAAGAGTTCATGTTAACAACAGCACGCATATCCTCAAACACCTTCTCTGACATTTGAGCGTTACCAGCTTTCCCATATGTATTGATTAAAGCGTCTCTTACAGAAGGTTGCATGTAGAAGCCAGTTTTCAAAATACAACAATGGATTTGTAAAGCTTCTCGCACCATTTCTGGTCTTGCACAAGCAGTAAGCACACTTGTAACTGTATAATTGTTTATCTTCACATCCGTACTCCTCATCTCATTAAATAACTGCAGTGCAAGAATATGATCCTCCTTCTGGACAAAACCAGAAATAATTGTTGTCCAGGATACTACATTGTGAACAGGCATCAATAAAAATTCTTTCAATGCATCACCAGCATCGCCACATTTAACATACAAATCAACAATGCCAGTTCCAACAAAGATATCATGTTCAACCCCGCATCTAACCACCCACCCGTGAATCTCCATTCCCAGATCCAGTTCTCCTGTTGTAGTGCAAGCAGTTAAGACACTTGAAAATGTAAAAGCATTTGGCATAAAACAACTATGTGTCATATCATAAAAAATATCCAGTGCAATCCAATCTTCTCCATTAGTAACTCCACCAGCAATGATTGCATTCCAACAAACAACGTTCCCTACAGTAGGAATATCCAAAAACAGCCCCAGAGCAGTATCAAAGAAGCCATTTTTTGCAAATAAATCCATCAAGCCAGTGAAAACATAATCATCCCAAAAGCAACCATTTTTCAGCACGACTGAGTGAATCTGTTTTGCCAAATGAAGGTCTTGGGAAGAAGAGCAAGCGGACAGAATGCTCCCATATGTGAACTCGGTCGGTTCCACATCAGAAAATTGCATCCTAAGAAAGGTTCTAACAGATTCGTTGAACCAAAATTTCTTATTGTAGCTGGATATCACAAGGTTCCACAAGGTAGGATTGGGATGAGCTATTTCAACAAGTAAGTGTGCTGCCTCGTCCAATGCACCAGAACTGAAATAGGAATCAATGAGGCAATTGGCAATACAGAAATCTGACCAGAGAACAGGTGTCTTTGCAAGATGTGCATGTCGTACCATGGTTCCTGCAATTATAACGTCACAATTTAATTCAAGGCCACTCAATTGATGGGGCAAAAAAGAGAAAAGATCCTTTTGATACCCTCAAAGAAGACTTGAGACCTGTAAGTTGATTCCCACCAGGACTTCCATGTGAATAAAACAACCAAAATCTTTGATCATAGATATGCTGGATCAAGGTATTGCCCAAGAATGAAACCTATTTCATGCATTGAAATCAGTCCAGTTGGGGAAAAAAAACTTCAGACAAGAGCAAAGGCATTAATTATCTTACACTGAAGCTCTCATTTGAAAATATAGTCGAAATTAAAAACAAAACACAAAAAACAAAAGATATTTCTTGAATACCCTAATAGCCAAGTTAGCAACTGAACAAACTGTTGAAGTTGATATAGACGTAAAGAAAAATAGAGGAATGATCAGGTGACTCATGGAATTGAACTCACAAATTTAAATACCACCTTTTGACCATCAATTGTGCAATTCATAATCCTAATTAAACCCCAATTTTTTTAATGAAATTAGTGTTATGCACCTTGATAAAGACCAGATTAAGATTTGAATCTGGTCAGTATGAACATTGTCATCTTCCTCTTGATGATATAAATAGGGATCAGGCCGGTGATTTGGCAAGCTTGGATTGAATGTGGGTGATCGCCATTGAATGCAATCGGTATTCTTGCTATTTTTCTTTCCAAAATAAGAATCCATACACCTGTTCTAATGTTCTTCCACATTTCTATATTTTGTTCTTATTCTAGATTTGCAATGGTGAAACCTTTACAATCATCACAAATGGTATCAGAGCCGGCTATTAAAGCATGTGGCTGCTGCAGTGTTGAAGGTGGAGATTTGCTGCAATGAAGGAAGCATCCAATAATTGAGAGTTCTCTTGATGGAATATGTTGAAACAAGGGCAACAAACAAAGGAGGAAACCAGAGTTACTTTCCGTGTAAGTTGGTAATCAAGATGGTGATTCATATATGTGGATGTGGGAAACAAGATCTGTGATGCTATACAAGATTCCATCCTCAGAAAACCTGCCACCACCAGAGTTTGAGATTGGCAACAAGACATTGGGGATGGAGTTGTCATCAATGCTGCAAATTGAAAAGATGAGGATGGAGTCAAGAAATCTCCTAATTTAGTGAATTGCGATGTTTTTTTTCAATAATTTAGTAAACAGAAGAAGAGAACACAGGAGGTTTCCCTCAAAACCATCTCTAACGGTAGGTTTCTCACTACCACCTCTGAGGAACCTTGATATTCTTGGGTCACAGTTAAGAAAAGTGATTGTGCAATGTTTGATAAAAGTAGTATCAAAGGTCTGAGAAGCATGGACAACTCCTGAAAGCATAGGACCTGGACAAGTGGGGACATGGCAAAATATTCTATTAATTTACCATCAAAATGCAAGTTAAATTACAATTTAAAGCTAAAACATAAGACTTTTATGTTAATTAAGTAGGTATAGCCATTAAACACATTGAAATATATGAACTGGAAGTTTAATTTTCTTTGGTCTAAGTCCCAATCCATTGCACTAAATGAGAATTGTGTCAGTTAAACAAAAGAATTCCATTGTTTGACCTTTGATTTTGATGCAATTTGGATGTAAAAGGTATTTTGAATTAGTTTAGTTTGTTCGGACTAATTGTACTATGAGAAATGGAGATTTTTTTTGTTGGACACATTAAATATAATTTTTTTCATGATATACTATGGTTTTTAAACTTCCAATGTGATTAGAATTTAAATTATCAACATTACTTTTTGAATTCAAATGGGAGGTAGTCCCCTACATATAAAATCTTACAAAATTCAGGTCAGGCTTAATACTTATGGATAATCACATAAAAAGTCCATTCTAATCTAAAAATAATATCTCAGTTGTGTCCAAGACCTGACCAAGCAAGTCTATGACGTGTCCTACCCATGTTTGGAGCATGTCCTAATGTTAAAAAACAATCAAAATGAATAATGACATGCCACACATGTTGAAGTCATGTCGTGTGTGTGTTTGAGCCCTTGTCAGACACCTGTGAGAAACCGATCACTCTGTGCTTCCTAGCTGACATCTTGGATTCTATGAAGCTTATTCCTTTGCCTTTTCAATCAGAATTGGAACAATTATGAGGTACTTCATCTTAGTAGAAATGTTCTGATGTAGTTGTACCATCCAATTAAAGGAAATTAACAAAAAGTTATTGTGTTTGATTGGTGTGAATTGGCTAGTGGAAACGAGAGAGGTGATTAGAATGATTAGTACTAACCTAGTCCACTCTAAGAGAAAGCTAAACAAGGGCAACAACCACAACAGCTAGCCTCATGTTGATGGCTATCTCATGGAACACAATCCGTATACTATCTTCCATGTGCTTGTTGAAATGTGTATTAATTATGAAAAAAAAAGCGGAAATCTCTGCAACTATCACTATCAAATTCCACCTAATTAGGTTGTTTTGAATTTTATCAAGTGGCCCCAAATATAATGGTTTCAACAATTCGTATGGATATAACAACTGAAAACAAGAAGTTTAAATTCACAGGACACACCAGATCATTCCTCTAGAGGAATAATCCAAAAAAAAGGGGAAAAAATTGTTTTCAAAGTAAATCCAGCCAAAGTAAGATCCATCCTCAGGCTAAAACATACAATACTATCCAAGCAACCTTGTCAGAAAATAATATGGCTAGTTCCAAATGCAGATAACATAAACTTCATAACAGAATTTATCCACTTCTAAAATCCAAAAAAAGCAGTTTTTTTTTTCGTTGAAAAACAACAAGGAAACAAAGGAAAGTAGAGTAACAGTAAGGTAGAGAAAGAAACAGAAAACGTCATACCTCCTGGATTCCCTCACCGGCCACAAGATTCTTGGGTCCTTCGGCTCTCTCATTAATACACCAATGAACCAGCTGCAAACCTAAAACCACTCACAAAACCAAAACAAACAAACTCTGTTATCCCATCAAAAGATCATGACAACAAATGCAACTCTTATGTCACGTTTGAAACTGCAGGTTTAGTTAAAAAAACGCTTTTCTAAAAAAGGCAGATCCAAATGGTTCTTTCATCCAGAGTTTTTCCCAAAAGCAGTTATCAGTTTTTCTATGATTTGAACTTAAAAAAATTGCTGAATGAAAAACTATAATTTATAGCTTTTGGCATGAAACTGACTTCTGATTAAAAGCTGTAGTTCCAAATGGAGCCTTGGTTAAAAATAGATACTTATATTGCCTGTAAGTGTATTTAGTTGGCCAAAATAGTTGAGTATTCGTAGCAGTTAGTTATGTTAGTGTTGGTAGTGGGAGTCTCCATTTGTAGGTGACTTGAGGAGTGGTTGCGTGCGAGTTTCTGTGCACGATCGATGGAAAGGAAGGCGTGAAAACTCAAATTGTCAAAAAGACATCTCCGTTCCTTAGAGGCACGAACACACACCTCGAGCGGTGTTCAATTCTTATTTATCCCCTACTTCCACCATCTCGACCAGTTTCCATGATGCGCTGCTGCAAGAAGGCACACACAATGCAACACTACAGACTCTCGCAGTTCGAATGGTACAGGTTGTGGCTGGGGGCGGAGAAGTTACCGGGGGTTTTGCCGATCTGCGTCGGGTTGGCGCTTGTGGCGGCGGCATAGCTCCGCCGTGGGAAGCGGCTGAGTCGCCGGATCATCTTCCTCCTCCCTTCCCCTGCCGTCGCGTCCCCCGCAAAAGACACTGCTTTCTGCGGAGGCGAGGTCCGTTTGTTCCAAGTTCCGTTTTCAACCGTTGGATCTAGATACCCTCGAACCCATTTTTTGGATTAAGATGTGGACATCCATCCGTATGTATATTCACACAAGTCCAACCCTCGTGTCAGGCAGGGGGTGTGTGTGTATTCCCTTGTAATGTACTAAACTCTCCTAACCATAAATACTCCCTCCCCAAGGAAAATTACAATTGTCTTGATCAATTTGACCGCGATCAACCAACTATCATGGTGCAGTTGACCAGGAGGAGTGGAACTTCTACCTCCCTCCTAGGTTTGAATCTCACGGATCGCAAAGAGAAAATATATACATACCAATATCAAAAAATTTGCCCACGATCTACTACACCCACCACACACAAACAGATCCAATCACTAACCCTCCATGTTCGGATCGTACCAAAAGTTTGAGCTTGTAGCGTAATGCACGTGAATCATACGCTCCAAACATCACGCTATACACAAAACGTATCAGAGCCACCGACATCTCGGTATTCGGATTCCTAAATACTAAGAAGGGTGGCAATCTCTGGTGTGACATGTTCACTCTATCTACACGACACGATTTGACAAATTGATTAATTTAATGTTTTTAAACTAATTGCTACCATTGGACGTAACTTTGCTTGACACAATCTCGAAACATGTTTGTCCTCATTCTAACCTATCTGTTGTTTTAATGGAACATAAACTTGTAATAACATTAGGTGACCATACCAATGGAACCTTGTACGACTACTCGGTGCGTGGAAACATACGAGGAATCTCGATATGGTCACGGTGAAGATGATGAATCCGAGAAAGGAGACTCGACTTGGAAATAACAAAGAAGGATAAGGAAAGGATAAGGAAAAGGAGTCGTCACTTAGTTTTTTAATGGAAAGATGAGGAAAACCAAAAACAAAGAAAACCCAAAGAAATCAATGCAAAGAAACACATAAGGGCTTCGTACCTAATGGATGAAGTACGTAAATCAATGTGGGTCAGAGAAAGGATAAGGATTCTTGTTACGCATGGGAAAAGTGTTAGGCACCCCCATACATCCGAAGAAATCAGTCTTTCTAAGTTTCCTACTTGTTAATGATCTAGTGTGTGTATGCTTGTCTACTCTTAATGTACATGTCTAAGATGAATGCGAAAACATGACAATTCAAAAAGAAGAAATGAATAAAAGAGAAATGATAAGGAAAATAATCTAGGGGACAATGTAGACATTGAAAATGCCACTTTACTGTATGCCCTTGGGCGATGAAGAAAATCGTGAAAATCAGAAATATTCGGAAAACGTCACGCAAAACAACGGAAACTTAAGAAATCCGAGAAAATCAAATGAGAGAAAATAATCCTCATTCAGGTTCATGTTGGCATTGTCAAGCCTATTAATGTACGTCCTCGGGTGATGAAAACTCAAATCAAATCAAAATTATGAAAATCGGAAGAAATCCAGAAAATAATGCGAAAATTAAGTTTGAATTGAGATTGAAATGTGTGTGCATGATGTAAGAAAATATGTATGAGAATATATGCATGAAAAAGAACAACAAGATGTACAAATGAATGCATGAATGAAATATGTAAGTTTCCAGGGGTCTCTATGCAAAAATACAAGTTTCTAGGTAAAGGCTGAGATTTTCAAGGTTAAATCTATAAAGATGTTAAAAAACGCATTTTTATGTAATTTTAGGGAAGTTGGGGGTTAAATGTGCAAAATTATGCATTTTGGGTAAAAAATTAAGATTCCCAGAGTCTAATATGCAAAAATGCCAGCAAAACATGTGTTCAGTGTAATTTTGGAGAAAATCAGGGTTAAATGTGCAAATCTTTGTGTTCTTGGGTGAAAATAAGAATTTCCAAGGTCTGATTTGCAAATGTACCATAAAAAACATGTATTCAGTGCAATATTAAAGAAATTCAGGACTTAAAATGCAAATCTATGTATTTTGAGTAAAAACAAGAATCTCCAGGGTTAGGTTTGCAAATGTGCCAAAAAACATGTGTTCAAAGCAATATTAAAAAAATTCAAGGCTCAATATACAAATCAGTGGACTAATGATGTAAGAAAATAAAGTTAGAGGGTTTTTATCAAAGATTAAGGACCTGAAAGTTCATAAAACAAAGTGCACGGGTCAAACTGTAAATTTCCAAAACAAAACATTATTTAAAATATTTACAATTAAATGCAAGGGTTAGAATGCAAAATGCAAGGACCTAAATGCTAGAAAAGAAAAGATGTGAGAGTTGTTTTTAAAAGAAACTTTTAAAAACACTCAACGGTCGCCGGCAACTGCACCTCGTCAGTGACGATGGCCTGGGAAGCCATTCAGGGCTTCCCTGACGCCTGATCTTGCATCCAATGGTCGGAAAAGCTAGAGGGAAGAAGGAAGAGAAGATTTACCAGCTCCGATCGCGCTTTGAACGGCCTGGTTCCTCCCCCCACCTCGCTCGCCGGCGTCGCGATTCCAACGACGAGCTCAAAGAGGAAGAAACTCCTGGAGGCGGCGGTGCGGCGTTTCGAGGCTTTTGGAGGGTCGACGGTGTGGAGAGGAGAGTCTTCCACTGGATAGGAAGAAGCGGTGATGCGTGGGACTCTCGGTCGAGCTCCGACTGCAAGTCATCTTCTCCGGCGATGGTAACGATTGCGGGCAACGACTGGAGGCGCTGGGAGAGTGGGATGTCGCTCCTAGTGGCTTGGCGAAACTCGGAGGAAGATGTGGAACCCATTCGTGAACTCAGAGACCTCTTGGTTCGAGCTGTGCACTCACTGGGTCACCGTTCGACGATCACCGGCAAGGTTGCTCCAGTGGCTAACAGAGGCTACGTCGTGGCTTCCAAGGAGGGGGAAAAGCTTGTGGGGAAGACCTCTAACCTATTCACGCCTCAAGGACTTGAATTGCACTATAGATTCTCCTCTCCACCTAGCTTGTCGAAAAACGGGTCCGACGGCCAATAGAGTTGGAAATTCCAACCAGTGAACTACATATCTCGATTGGAATGGCTCTAGGGATGCTGAGGAAGACCTTGGGAATCAAATGCAATAAGAATTCACTGGATCAAAGGATTACTTGCACTTGCACCTGTAGTGGTTGGAGGCTACTTCCAATCGTCGGAGCTCGCCAGAGAAGACGACCAGAGCTGGCTTAAGCTCAGAATTGCTCCTCCTCCGAGCCTTCTCAGTGGTTTGATGCTCCTCTGGTGGCTCTAGTTGCTCTGAATTGGTGGTCTCCCTTGATTTTTCCTTTGTTTCAAGTTTTCTCTCCCCCTCCTTCTCTTTTTGCAAATGAGGGTATTTATAGACCTCCAAGGCAAGGTTGTTATAGTTTCAAGTTTGGGTTGTTATGGGGAGTTTGTTGAGATTGTTATGATGGAGTGGGAGGTAGTTAAGTTATTAGAGTTTGTTTAGGTTGTTATTGTTTGTTGTGGTTGTTATGAAGGAGTGGGAAGTAGTTTAGGGTTTGTTTTAGGTTGTTATAATTTGTTGAGGTTGTTGTGAAGGAGTGGAAATTAGTTAAGAGTTATTTAGGGTTGAGTTAGGGTATATAGGGTTTGTTAAGAGGGTTTAAGAGGGTTCTCCAAGTGGGAGAATCGACGGTGGTTGGCTCCTACACAGGGTAGCACACCTTGGCAGTGCAAATGCACTTCGATTGTTGCTTGTAACCATAGTTGATTACCTGACGTTGGACTTTTTGATTCATTGTTTGTGGTTTTGGCCATTGAGGGCCTTGTGGTCGCGGACTAATAAAGCCTTCGCTTGTTGTTTTAGTCGGTGTAGGTGTAGACACTCCAATTTGGCAGCCTCAATGCCAATAGTAAACACCACCCCCCAGTAGGCTGTCAAATGGTGTGTCTTTTGTCAACCCTGAGCATCGATTTTCGATTCCCTCCATCTCTAAACCTCGCTCAGGGTGGGACATCTATAGACACCTCAATTTGGCAGCCATTCGCAACGGATTTCTCCTGAAGAGCCCGCTCCAACGGCAACGAGGCACTCCACCCCAATTTTACCCTAAAAACAACCTTAACACTTAAACCCAACCCAAACTAACCCAAAACACCAAGCCTAACTTAAGAATCTGACCCGTGTACCCTATGCCAGTGGGATGCGCAGCCTGATTGCGTAGCCTAATTGCGCGTCGTGGATGCGCGGGAGGACTAGGGCTATCATGCGTGAGCCGCTCGACCCATTGCTGTCATCGTACCTAGTACGAGCCACGACACCGTGTCGCTACACTGCTGCCTCACATGTCTGACACCTTTGCCACCACCACACCGCCCATACGTAGCCATGACCATGCCCTTCCGTCCTGCCACGCCTTGGCCATGCCCTGCCAGCCGCCTGAGCACGCCGGCGACCCATGCACGCTACGTCGCCTGCACACGTCACCACCTCTTCCAAAAAACTACCTCCTCAGTAGAACGAGGACTCTCTCTTACCTCTCTTGGACCGTTGGCCCCTCTGGACTTCCAAAACTTCGAGCTCCAGCTGTCCCTAAGCAACCTCCACTGCCAGCCATCCATTCCAGCCATCCTCCGCAACTTCCAACCATCCAAAAGAAGCACGACGTCCCCTCTTGGCCTTGCATCCAAAGCCTTACGCCAGAGCCCCTCCAACCTCCAGCAGAGCCTCCCCTCTTGCCGAGGCATACCCCACATCTACCTAGGCCGCCGCCGTCCACCTCCATCGCCAGCTGGAAACCAACCTCCAACTCCCCACAACCCAAACATGCTAGCCCCCTGCAACACGCCACCACATCTACCTAGGCCGCCGCCGTCCACCTCCATCGCCATGACTATATCCTTAGTATGTAGTCAGATCAACCTCAGTCTACCCCAACACAGACTACACAGTCCACAACCACTAAAAAAACCTAGAAAATAAAGTTCTTGGGTTTGGGAGTATGTTATAATAGATCCTGTAGATCAAACTATGTGTTACTGTAATTATTGTAATACCACATACACATGTCCTAGGGGAGAGGGTGTAGGTCAAATATCAAGACATTTACAAAAATGTATACCCAAACATAATAAAGATGACAACACAGATTTAAAACAATCGAAATTACAAGTAGGATCTAGTGGTATGATTAATTGGAAATATAATACAGAAGAAGTTAAGGAAAGAATAATTAAATTTATAGTAAAGACAAACAACCATTTTCTTTTCTGAAAATAAAATTTTTGAATCATGTATGCAAAATTATTTAAATCCACAATTTAAAAGTTTTTTCTAGAAATACAACAAGAAATATAATTTATAAAACATTTAAAAAAGATTTAATTGAAATATTTTTTAGTTTATTATGTAAAATATCATTAACAT
>JAMKQA010013664.1:0-26955 GCA_024699735.1 Posidonia australis
AAAAACAAAAAAAAAAAAAAAAAAAAAAAAAAGAGAAACCAAAAGCCCACAAAGCTGGCCCATTAAAGCCCAATACACCCATTACATGTTTAATGAAAAACTTAGGAAATGGGAAAATAAGTGAATAGTCTTCTTCTTCCTCCCCACACCACCACCCCTTCCACTCCTTCCTTCCCACGTTCTACCCAACTACAGCCATGACCTCCTCCCCACCTTCCATCCCTTCAAAGGCCAGGACCACCAATTAAGGGGAGGCAATGGAAGGCATCTAAGGGGAACGAAAAAAAAAACAGAGAGGGAGAGAATAGAGAGATCGGAGGAGAAAACCACCTCCACACCCCTGATCCAAAGAAACCCATCGATTCCCTACCTTCAGAGCCTTTCCCCAAGCTCACTAGCAACCCCGGAGACCCTCTGAAATGCCACCAACACATCAGCCCAGAGGAGTGCTGCCGTTGAGCTTCGCTGGAGAAACAGTCCAGCCGTCATTCTAGGTAACCTCCTCTCCTCCTAGTTAAATTAGCTTTCCTTTGTGCAAAGCCCTCCCCTAGCCTTCTAGTTGAGCTTCACCGATGGTATCTAGCCGTTGAACCGCTCCCTTCTGCTTTGGTGGTGGGTTCACCGCCGGAGGTGAGGCCATTGGCCTTTGGGTTTGGGACAATGTCCCATCACTCCCTGTGCATCTCCTCCATCTTTCTCCTCTCTTCCCGAGCCCTCCATTAGCCTCGCAGAAACCCAGGCAGATGGAACACCGCCAACCATCGCCGCTGCACCCATCGCCGGAGCTGGAGATGGGCGCAGCTCCCCGCGCCGATCTAGCCCCTCTAATACCTCCAGGAGCACTACAGCGGGCCCCTGGAGCTTCCCTGGCCGTTTCCACGCCCTTTTGCCGCTGCAGTCCCTCCCGCAACGTCGACGGGACGCCTCGCCGGAGCTCGCGATGGGGGAAGCACCCCATGTCGTTCCAGCCCCATCTGAGATGCTCCACACCTCCGCCGTGCTCCTCCGGAGGTCTTCCGGTGCTCGCCGTAACGTCCTAGCTATGAAGCCACTTCCAGGAAACATCGCGATCATCTTCTTCGGCGACGGTCGCCGTAAGCCGGAGCTCGAGGTGGGGGAGGCCTCTCGAGCCTCCCTAGTGCAGTCCACCGCCGTGGGGGAGCTCGTCGTGGCTCCCCCTTGCTTCTTCGACCACCGCAGTCGCTTTCCCGCTGCTGCGTTACGACCAGGAGCTCGCCGAATTTGGCGCCGGGGAGGGGTCGTCGGTGATGCACCGACGATCTTCAAATAGGAGGGATTTGGATTTATTTTATTTTTTTTAAGTTTTTAATAATTACATTTAGATCCTCATTGTAATTACGTTTAGGTCCTTAGAATTACTTGCAGGTCCTTTTTTATTGCATTCAAGTCCATTTTCATTACTTTTAGGTCCTTTCTAACATCTAGGTCCTTTTTTATTACTTTTTAGTCCTTTTGTATTACATTTAGGTCCAGACATTTTCATTTCAGTCCCTTAAGTTTTAAAATAATTTTTATTCTTTGTTTTCTCTGTAAATTTTGCATAAAGCCCCTTGAATAATTCATCTTTTATTTATTAACTCATTAATGCATGTTTTTATAACATCTAGGTCCCTGGAACATAGTTTCCTTACACTTAAGTCTTGAAAATTTACATTTAGGCCCCTGAAGCTTTTCGAAATGATTTTTCTCAATGACATTTACATTCTGAACCCTGCATATTCTAATAATTACACTAATAATCATTAAAATTGGGTTTTTATCACATTTAAGTCCTAGAAATTGCATAAAGGCTCCTGAGCTTTCTCAAATGCTTACTGAAGTTCATTTTTTCTGTAGAAATTGTATTGAAGCCCTTGTATTCCTTTAAATGTTCTAGAATGCATGTTTTTGCTGGTTAATTTGCATTTAAACCCCTAGACTTTGTAGAAACTTTCCAGAATGTTCATTTCTTTGATTTATTTGCATTTAAACCCTTGAACTTGTTTTTAAAACTTTTCTGAAGCATGTTTACTCAAGGTAAATTGCACTTTAACCCTTTGTCTTTACTGAAATTCTTCTTGATGCTTTATTCTGCTGGGTAATTTGTAGTTTAGCCCCTGTACTTCTTTGATTTTACTCTGATTGCCTGTTTTACAGGAGAAAATGACCATTTTGCCCTTGAAACTTCTTGGATCTTTTCTGAATCATTTTTCTTGCATTTTTACCCTGATTTTATGCAGAATTGATTTAAATGCATGTTTTAGTGGTAGAATTGCATTCTGAATCCTAGAGAACTTCATTTTAACTAGGGATGCACATTCGACCCCTAGAATTCTTCATACTTGCATAGAATGTGTTTTCCTATGTATTTTTGACGACTTGGGCTTCAGAACTTCAGTTTTCCTCGGAATTTGGGCTTTTTTGCACAAAACCCCCTAGACTTCTCACATTTGCATTCACACTTGCATTTTGCATGGCTTTTCACATCTTTTTGCACAGATTTTCTCGTCTTTCCTTCTCGACTTTGCGTATGTTTTCCTAGCTTGATTCCGACTTGGTTTACTCCCCGTTCTCCGGATTTTCCCTGATTTTCCTTGGTTTTGACTTGTCTTGGTTTTCCATCACCTGAGGGCGTACAGTAAAAGGCTTGTCAAAGCTGACATGGTCCCGGAATGAGGATTATTTTCCCCTTTTGATTTTCTCGGATTTATCCTAATTTCCGCTGATTTGCGAGACGCTTTCCAAGAATTTCTAGATTTTCACGATTTTTCTCATCGCTCGAGGGTGTATAGTAACAGGCCTGAGGGCCGACATTTAACCCCATCATGGGTTATTTTTCCCCCTTTTGATTTTCACGTTTTTGTCAATTCATGTGGATTTCTCTACAATTTTTGCACATCGTCCTTCACATCCATCTAGTATTGTCTTGGCACTCACATCAGCATGATTAGAACACAATTAATGCATAGCAAACACTCATTCAGCCTCTAGCAAGCGAATTAGGCTAGAAAGACCAAGTTTTTCTGGCGTACGGGGGTGCCTAATACCTTCCCCGTGCGTAATAGGAATCCTTACCCATCCTCTGGTTAGTAGACATCTGGCCTTCATGTTTGCGTCTCTTTCATTCACTTTTAGTGAATTGTTTGTGGTTTTCCTCATCTTTCCATTAAAAGACCAGGTGGCGACTCCATTTCTCTCCCTCTCGTCCCATCTCGCGCCCTCGCCATCCCAGCATGGTTGCGGCCTCCCCTCTCGCGCGATCCTCGCTGTGGGGCACAGTCACACATGGGACCCAGGCGGTCACCACGACCTGAGAGAGACTACACTCCTCTGGTTGAGCTGCTGAGCATCATATTTCCTAAGGTAGCGTCATTACTGAAGCTTCCAGAAATCCGTCCACCGCTAAACCCGATTCCACTATGGTTTAAGGCGGATTTATTTTGCAGTTACCATAGAGTCACCGGGCACTCTAGGGATAATTGCTATACACTCCGGAATACAATTCAGAACTTGATTGACCGCAAGGCTTTCACCATTAACACACAGGAGGTAGAGCCTAGGCCCGCTGCACGGACACCTCATTCATCTGCATCCAAATCTAGCAGCATAGTCAGACAACCTTTGCCTGAGCATGCGTCGGGAGCTTCGGGAGTTTATTTCCTTTCTTCGGATGAGGTTGAATCTTTTGATCCTTCTTTCCTCATCCATGATGTCTCAGATCCATTATTTTATCAGCTGAGTCAGTCTTTCATTGAGCCTTCTAATTCTACAGTCTCTTTAGTGTCGCTCCATACTGTCCGTTTTGACTCTAGACCTTCTGATGTGCTCTACCATGTCGACCATTTTGAACCGATCAACTTTATTCCAATTCTCGAGCGCGTCAGTCATTTTGCCGCTTTTGGCAACCCCTTTTGGATGGTCGAGAATCTATGTCAGAGATGGGAGTACGAGAAGGGAGCACCTCTCAGGCAGAATGGCCAAGGAATCGCAGAACCAATTGCTGCGGAGAGAAGACACGAGTTTGAAGGATTGGGATACGAACACAAGCCGCAAGACAGATACACAAAGAGTCGTAAGTTTAAAAAGCTCATTATTCCACGAGATTTAAGCAATTTTGTCTGTGCGGGATTGCTGGATCCCAATCGGAGTTTAATGCTTGCAAAGCCCGAGCCAAGTGTGACGGTCAGTGAGCCAGAATGGGTATGCGTAGAGGATTACTATTCAGAGGAGGAAGTTTTGGACTTCACAATGGGTTCAACATCATCCGAGTCCCCGGGGATAGCTATGCTAGCATTGCCGCCTCCAGAGTCAATAGAGGGTCTTTCTACCAATCCAGTTGCAGTATGGGATTCAGTGAGAGCAGATTCAACAATAGGAGCTTCAGAACAGCAGTCAGTTTTGAAGGGATTACAGCCAGGGCAGCCAGAGCCAGTACCTGAGGTGCTAAGGACTACCAACATGTATTATGTGGATTTCTCTTCCGATGAAGAGGAAGGAGATGTCATGGTAGCTCAAGTGGATAACATGCTCAGTGACAAGGGGCTTCCATAGAAGCCCACTTGACAAGGGGCATGCAAGCTGCTCTGATTGGTTAGGAGTCATCCATGTCGACCAAGGGCATGTCAGTTGTCCTATGGTTAGACGCTTTGAGCCAACGCTTGACCAGGGGCATGTCAGCAGCTCTACAGGTCGAGGATCCCCAATGGTCAGCCGGGAGGCACAGTCATCCAATAGTTCCAATTCCCTAGATTTGCTGGTCATATCTCATTACTCGGGTACTTGGTTAAAACCAGTTGGGTAACCAGGACCTTCCCTCAAGGCTGTGCACAAGATTTAGTTTGTTCAGCAACTCCCTATTCGATTAGCTGCAGTCTTTAGTTCTGGGCCAATTTCTCTAATCCTGACAATTCTATTTCAGCTTTAATCTATCTGCTTTGATTCTGTTAAGTGTTGTTGAACGAAGCAAAGTGGAAATCTGTTTCTAAAGAATAATGTTTTGAACATGTCCTACAAGAGATCGTTTACCCCTTCTGAGGAGTCTCGAGCCAAGAAAGCTGAGGTGCCTTACAGATCATGGGTTACCCCACAATGGTTGTGCCCACATAGTGCTCAGATGTTCTCCAGGCTTGGATCAAACAGTTAACTGAAAGTGATCGTGACAAGCTGCGGATTTGGGGAAACTCTTCAAAGCTTCTGGATATCACAAAGGTGGAGGTTTCCCGATACTTTCTGTGTGCAGCAGCCTGATTTTGGAAGCCAGATCATCACGTATTCCGCTTTGGGAGGATCAAACTGACCCCAACCCTGGAGGAGGTCCACAAATTTTGCTGCCTACAGAGGTTCGTGGGACCCACCATGTTCATGCGACGTGATGGGTATTCCTTAGTCTTGTGCGAGCTAACTGGCCTATCGACCGGTGATTGTGGTCATCAGCTCATCTGTACAAATGGACTTTCTCCCATGCTAAAACTAGCTTACTTTGACAAAGTGGCCGGAATACGCACCTCCCTAGGCGATGATCTATGGTTGAAAGGCTTTGTTGTCCGCTTCCTGGGAGAGCTGATTTTCAGCCATGGTCGGATGGTCGTGAATATTGAAGTCGCTGAGATTGCTTTGGCAGTTGTCACCTGACAAATAGATCTGGCTCCGGTCATCTTGGCAGAAACTTATCGAGCGCTAGACCGATCACTACGCCGCTACCGACACTTTTATGGCTGTGGAGCTCTTGCACAGGTCTGGTTGGCTACACATCTGGGTGTAGAAGTCTTACGCCCAGGGCGATCAGCCTTCAAATCCTACTGTCAAAGTGGCCATGCGTGCACACTCACATCAATTCAGAATGAATACGAGCATTTAGAAAGCTTGACAGAACAAAAAAATCGTCTGGCGCATTATTCCCTCAGCTTCTCATGACTTTGAGGCTTTCTTCAATGTAGTAGACATGCAGCTTATTGTCCTGCCGGGATTGACTGGTGGAGTGGAATATCACCCAATCCATGTGATGCAGCAGTTCGGTTACCAGCAAGATTCTTTCATTCAGGGGCGAATGCCAGCATGATTCTAGAATACCCCCTGAGCTCCTACACTATGACTAGAGAGCTATCTCGCCTGCTTAATGGCTCCAGTAATCAAAAGATCTTGCAGTCATAGAGGGGAATAGTTGCACAGTAGATTATGAAGCTGAAGTGGAAGAGACCTAGCCAATCTATAGCGCTGCCCTGAGCTGGATGCTCTTTGCCAAAACCTCGGGCTCCAAGAGAACTAGAGATGATCTTGATTGATTGATCATGGTTGATGCGGTACGAAGATCGCCACCCTGACAACATGTGTAAGACTAGTGCCAGACTCTACTTTCTTCTGCCTGTCAGCTTGGCACTGGGGACCACCCCGATAATAGCCGAGTATCTCGTTTTATTGCCCCAATCTGGACGAAGGAAGTCTTCACAACTTCTGTGCCAGAAAAGGTGGCATGTTCCTTTACATTTGAAATTTTCCCATCCACGGTTCGTTCCAATGGGACGGATCCTGGTGTTCCTTTACATTTGAGATTTTCCTATCCACGGTTCGTTCCAATGGGACGGATCCTGGTGGTTCTTTTACATTTGAGATTTTCCCATCTACGATTCGTTCCAATGGGACAAATCCTGGAGTTCCTTTACATTTGAGATTTTCCCATCCACGGTTCGTTCCCATGGGACAGATCCTAGTGTTTCTTTACATTTGAGGTTTTTCTATCCACAGTTCGTTCCAATGGGACGAATCCTGGTGTTCCTTTTATATTTGAGATTTTCCCATCCACGGTTCGTTCCAATAGGACGGATCCTAGTGTTCCTTTACATTTGAAAATTTCCTATCCACGATTCATTCCAATGGGACGAATCGTGGTGTTCCTTTACATTTGAATTTTCCTGTCCACGGTTCGTTCCAATGGGATGGATCCTGGTGTTCCTTTTACATTTGAGATTTTCCCATCCACGGTTCGTTCCAATGGGACGGATCCTGGTGTTACAATTGAGATTTTCCTATCCATGGTTCGTTCCAATGGGATGGATCCTGGTGTTCCTTTTACATTTGAGATTTTCCCTTCCACAGTTCGTTCCAATAGGACGGATCCTGGTGTTCCTTTTACATTTGAGATTTTCCCATCCACGGTTCGTTCCAATGGGACGGATCCTGGTGTCCCTTTACATTTGAGATTTTCCTATCTACGGTTCGTTCCAATGGGACGGATCTTGGTGTTCCTTTACATTTGAGATTTTCCTTTCCACAGTTCGTTCCAATGGGACAGATCCTGGTGTTCCTTTTACTTTTGAGATTTTCCTATCCACGATTCGTTCCAATGGGACGGATCCTGGTGTTCCTTTTACATTTGAGATTTTCCCATCCACGGTTGGTTCCAATGGAACGGATCCTGATGTTCCTTTTACATTTGAATTTTCCCATCCACGATTCGTTCTATTAGGATGAATCCAAGTGTCCACCTTTTCACCTTTGATTTACCTCCCTGTGGGCTGGTAGCCCGAACTACCCAGATGACTTCCATGACCAGTTACTTCCCGGTCGGCAAGCACCGTGAGTCTTGTCCGGCGCTTTTCTCGACAAGTGTGATAGATAGTCATGTCTTTTAGGAGCTGATTGGTCGTCAACTTGTCAGTATTTGGTTGTCTGTGTTGTCTTCTCTGATATTTGGCTTCGGCTATGGCGACGGAACCTCTGGTGCATTCACTGACTAGTGGCTAGTTGCCAATGGTTAACACCTTCTTATGGCTTTAGGTGAGGTGTCTTTGTCAACACTGAGCATTGGTCTCTGTTCTACTCGTCCTCCGACCTCGCTCAGGGAGGGGCATCTATAGACACCCCAATTTCTTAATTTTTGCAGGATGAAAGTGTGGTGGCTGAGCTCTAACACTAATTGAGTCCTTTAAGCCCATTAAGGCCCACATAGGCCCATTAAACCCAATTTGAGCCCACTTTGGCACACAAAATCTATTTAGGCCCATTTAACCTATAAAGGCCCATTTATTTCAACCAAGGCCCATTTAGTTCATGGAAGCCCACTTGGGCCCATAGTGGCCCACATAGGCCCATTAAACCCAATTTGAGCCCACTTTGTCCCACAAAACCTATTTAGGCCCATTTAACCTATAAAGGTCTATTTAATTCAACCAAGGCCCATTTAGTTCATGGAAGCCTACTTAGGCCCATGGAGGCCAACAAGGCCAACATAGGCCCGTTAAGCCCAATTGAGTCCACCTTGGCCCCAAAGCCCACTTGGGCCCACAAGACCTATTTAGGCCCATCACAAACCATTAAGCCCACATAGGCCCAATTGAAGCCCATTAGGCCCATGGAGGCCCACAAGGCCCACATAGCCCACTTTGGCCCCAAAGCCTATGAAGGACCACCATAAACAATTCAACCCATTTTTTCCCGTTTTTTCTTCCAACCCAACACCCCATTTCTTCTTCTCCATTTCCATTTGTTCTCTTCACTCACTGTTTTACCAACAATTTCTCAACCCATCCCTCTCATCACACCATTTTTTCTTCAAATCCAGCCACTGAATCCATCTCATCCTACTAGACTCACTAGCCATTGAACCATGCTCCTCTAGCACAAGCCACCCGCGAGCCAGTGCCACCGGACCAGCCGCCGTTAAAGCTTGATAGCCGCCATTGATCTCTGTCGGCGATCATGGGGACAGAGATGGCGTGGGGGACAGCAGGGTGTTAGTTTGATAGGTCGTTACGAGCTTAGTTGGAGAGTTTGGTAGGTGGTTAGACTGTCTGTTACACAGTTAGGGTTCTGTTATGAGTGGGTCGTCAGGTTTCTTCAGCTATAAAAGGGAGGGTACATGCAGAGATCAGAAGACTTTTGGCGCGAGAGAGAAGAGAGTTGTGAGTGCTAGAGAATTCCAGAGAGAAAGGGAAGCTCGCTGAGAGGAGAGAAGGAGATTCCAGGCGCTCCGGCGAGTTGCAGAGTTTCGTCAAGTCAGGTACGCCCCTCTCTGATCCCATCTAGCTCTGAGCATAGTTGCCTGGGACCTCCTCCTTCTTTCTGGACAATTTCGAGCCATCCAGAGCCTTCCTCTGGTCGGAATTGGTCCCTAGGGCTCACCGTCGCCATTTCCCAGCGACGTAGGTAGGTGGAGCGATCCAAGCATGGCCCTGGCCCCCGAGTCTCCTCTCTTTCTCCTCTAGCCTCCCCGGTGCTCTCACGCTCCTTGGATCGCCGCTCCGACGCCTCCTGAAGACCGCACGAAGATCGCCGAAGAAGACGACCACTCCATAGGTAGACCGCGCGCTTCCCGTCGCTCCACGCATCTCCAATGCTCCATTAACACTCTGCAACGTCCCACGAGCACACTGAACTGCTTGGAATCGCGCCACGAGCTCTAGATCACTGTAGCAGCCACGCTCGTCAGAGAGGACGCTGTCGACGACTGTCGGAGCACGCCTCCGCTCCATTCTCCCTCATTCTGCTCCAGGAGAAGCGTGGAAGCTCCCTAACGATCCACGATGCCCCCACGACTGCCAGATCACCGCAACGCAGCCCCGACAGCCCTCCTTCTTCCCCGACGCTGTCACCGGAGCTCCGCAACGGCGAAGGAGGTGGGAGGACGGTTCCCAGCAATAGATCTTCGATCCACTCCGATGGATCTTCTCCCCTCTCCTTCCTCTTGCATCCCGTGGGGTCTGATCTGATCAAACCACGGGAAGGCTTTGTATGCCCCCTACGGCGGTCGTCGGCGACAAAGCTCCGTCACCGGCAATTGTCGTTTCTTTTTTCATTTAAAAAACAAATTAAAACATTTATTTTAATAAAGTTCAGAAACTTTGTTTTTCTTACATTTAGATCCTTTTTGTATTACACATAGGTCCTTTTATTACAAATAGGTCCTCAATCATTTTTGATAAACCATTCGAATAAAGTTTTCACTGAAAATATTGCTCTTTTCCCCCTGAACATTTAAAATAATGTTTTCGAGGCATTAAACGTTGGCAAAAGCCCTCAAGTTTTCTTTTAATGCATTTTAATTCAACATTTTTGCATAAAAGCCCTTGTATTCTTCTGAAATTCCCTAGAATGCTTATTTTTGCTGGTTAAATTGCATTTAAGCCCCTTGTATTCTTCTGAAACCTTCCAGAATACACATTTCTTTGGTTTATTTGCATTTAAACCCCTAGATTTTACTGAAACTTCTCTGAAGCATGTTTTCTCTGGGTAAATTGCATTTTAACCATCAGACTACTGAAATTCTTCTAAGTGCCATATTTCTCTGTGAAAATTACATTTTTGCCCCTGGTTTCTTCAGAAACTTTTCTTGGATGCTTTGTTCTGTTGGGCAATTTGCATTTTAGCCACTATACTTCACTGTATTTACTCTGAATGCTTGTTTTCTAGGGTAAAATGACTGTTTTGCCCTTGAAACTTTCTGGAACTTTTCTAAATCATTTTTTCTTGCATTGTTACCTTGAATTTCCACTGAATTGTTTTAAATGCATGTTTTATTGGTAAAATTGCATTTTAACCCCTAGAAAACTTCATTTTGACTAGGATTGCACATATTTGCACATTTGACCTCTGATTTCTTCATAATTGCATAGAATGTGTTTTCCTATGTATTTTTGATGATTTGGGCTTCAAGACATCAATTTTAATCAGAATTTGGGTTTTTGCACAAAGGCCCTTGGAATTCTCACTATTACACTCACACTTGCATTTTGCATATCTTTCACATCTTTCCGCATTAGTCTTCGTGCCTTTCCTTCCTTGCTTTGCGCACACTTTTCTAGTTTGTTCTGAGCTTGGTTTTCTCGCCACTTCCAGGATTTTTCCTCAGTTTTCGCCTTTAGATTTGTTTTAGCTTTCCATCGCCTAAGGGCGTACATTAAAAGGCTTGTCAAAGCCAACATTGTCCCGAAATGAGGATTATTTTCCCCTTCTTTATTTTCTCAGTTTTATCCTAATTTCTGTTGATTTGTGAGACGTTTTCCGAGAATTTCTTGATTTTCACGATTTTCCTCATCGCCCACGGGCGTACAATAAAGTGGCATTCTCAATGCCTACATTTGACCCTCGAATTAACTTTTCCCTTTGTTTCATTTCTTTACTTTGATTTGGCATGTTTTCAGTCATATTTAGCATGAGCATATAGAATAAGCAAGCATACATCCATAGACCATTGACAATAGGGAAACCAAGAAAGATCGAGTTTTCTCGGGCGCATGGGGGTGCCTGACCCCTTCCCCATGCATAACCAGAATCCTTACCCTTTCTCTGGCCCGCATTCATTTGTGCATTGTCCATTAGGCACGGAGCACACACATACATTCTGCATCTTATTTGCTTCTCGATTTTCTTGTGTTTCTTGGTTTTCCTCGTCTTTCCATTAAAAGACTAGGTGGCAACTCTTTTCCTTATACTTTTTATCTTCCTTTGGTGTTCCCGAGTCTAGTCTTTTCCTCCGGATTCACCATCTTCTCCATGATCGTATCGGGTCTCCTCGTGTGCTTCCACGCACCCGGTAGGGGGAGAGTCGTGCAAGGGTTCCACCGACATGGTCACACCAACCCTCTTGGTAATCTGGTACAGTTCGATGTATCTTGGGCTCAACTTGCCTCTCTTTCTGAACCACTTCACTCCCTTGGTTGGTGACACATTCAGGAATACGAAGTCTCCTACCTTGAATTCTGGAGGTCTCCGCCTCCTATCTGCATAACTCTTCTACCGACTCTATGCAAACAACAGCCTCTTCCTAATCAGGTCCACCTTGCCCTCGTACTACTATAGGATCTCGAGCCCAACCAACTATCTCTCACCCACCTCACTCCAGCAAGTGAGTGTCTTGCAGGGTCTTCCATATCAATGCTGGCGTGATAATTGTTATTATATGCAAACTCAATCAGAGGTAAGTGATCCTCCCAGCAACCACCAAAATCCTATGCGCAGGCCCTCAACATGTCCTCAAGTGTCTGGATGGTCCTCTCTGTCTGGCTATCCGTCTGGGGGTGAAAGGCGGTACCAAAACTCAACACCGTACCGAAAGTCTCCTGTAAAGCTCTCCAGAACATCAATGTAAACCTTGTGTCTCTGTTTGACTCAATAGACATTGGGACACCATGCAATCTCACAATCTCTGCCACATACAACTCTGCCAGCATTGCTAAGGGAAGATTCATCCTCATTGGCAATAAATGTGCCGATTTTGTAAGGCGATGCACAATCACCCAAACTTTATCATTCTTTCTTCGGGTCCTTGGCAAACCCGTCACAAAATCCATCGACACATTTTCTCATTTCCACACTGGAACGTCGAGAGACTGCAAAGTTCCTCTGGGCTTCTGGTGCTCTATCTTCACCATCTAGCGGGTTGCATACTTCACCACATACTCAAAAATTTCCCTCTTCATCCCAGGCCACCAGAAATTTCTTTTCAGGTCTCTATACATCTTGGTGCTTCCTAAATGAATAGTGTATCTGAAGCGGTGGACTTCGTCAAGCAAACTGTTCTTGATTTCCTCCGCTTGAGGCACATATAATCTCAAGTCATACCTCAACCCATCGTCTACCCCAACTGAAAAGTGAGGGGCATTACCAGCTTCCAGATATCTAATACAAACGAATCATATTGTTGAGCGGTGACAATTGTCTCGATCATTCTCGGGCGAATAGACAAATTGGCCAACACAACTCTGGCAGCTCCCTGAGACTGTCTCCGAGGCCTGCACTCCACTAGCCCTTCCAACAATTTCCATTCACGAATCATTAGACTAGCCATGACATGAGTGCGTCTGTTCAGAGCATCTGCAACAACATTTGCTTTCCTTAGGTGGTATAACAAACTAAAGTCATAGTCCTTAATATACTCCACCCAATGCCTCTATCTTAGGTTCAGATCCTTCTGAGTAAAGATGTACTTCAGACTCTTATGATTTGTGCACACCTCAAACTATTCACCATACAAATAATGTCTCCAAATCTTCAGGGCGAACGCAATAGCTACTATTTCCAATCATGGGTGGGATAATTCTTTTCATGATCTTTCAACTGGCACAAGGCATATACCACAACCCCACCATGCTGCATCAGCACACACCTCAAACTAGTCCCACATGCATCACTGTAGACTATGAAACCACCACTCCAAGAGGGCAAAGTCAAAACTGGAACTAACAACAAACGAGCCTTCAACTCATTGAAGCTTTCCTAGCACTACCAATCCCAGGCGAAATGCACTTCCTTTTTGGTCAGTCTAGTTAATGGTGCAGCAATCATAGAGAAATCCTGGATGAATCTCCTATAATATCTTGCTAGGCCGAGGAAACTTCTGATCTCAGTTACTATCTTCAGTCTGGCCCAATTGCTCACAACCTCTATTTTGGCTGGATCCACCTTGATGCCTTCTCCTGAAATGATATGACCAAGGAAAGATACCTCCTCCAGCCAAAACTCACACTTAGAGAACTTGGCATAAAGCTGATGCTAACTCAGTATCTCCAGTACGATCCTCAAATACCTCTGGTGGGTCTAGACATATGGAGAATACACCAAGACGTCATCCACAAAGATAACCACAAACTGATCCAAATAGGGTCTGAGCACCCTATTCATCAAGTCCATGAAAGCAACCGGAGCATTCATCAACCTAAATGGTATAACCAAAAACTCATAATGTCCATAACGGGTGTGAAAGACTATCCTCTGCACATCTGACTCATTGATCTGCAACTGATGGTATCCAGATCTCAGATCTATCTTGGAAAACACCGATGCTCCTTGTAATTGATCGAACAAATCATTGATCCTAGGTAATGGATACTTGTTCTTAACGGTGATCTAGTTCAACATCCGGTAGTCTATACAAAGTCGAAGTGAACCATCCTTCTTCTTAACAAATAGAACTGGTGCTCCCCAAGGTGAAACATTGGGATGAATAAATCCCATATTTATTAGTTCCTACAGTTGATTCCGGAGCTCTCTTAATTCAATAGGTGCCATCTTGTATGGAGCCTTGGAAATAGGACCTGATCCTGTCACCAAATCAATCACAAATTCCACTTCCTTGTGTGGTGGCATGCTAGACAATTCTTCTAGAAATACATCAGGATATTTTTGCACCACCGGCAAATCCTGAATCTCAACAACAGGCGAACTAGAAATAGTCACACAAGCCAAATACCCCACACTACCTTTTGCCAAATGATGATAGGCCTTGATAGCAGATATCACTTTTCTGGGCTCCCCTAGTCTGGTGCCTTGCACCACACACCAACCTTGGCCTGGACACTGCACCAGAACCCTTCGCTTGGCACAATCTATCACAGCTAAATGCTATGCCAGTTAATCCATTCCTAAAATAACATCATAATCTTGCATGTCTATCAAGATCAAGCTAGCCTGAAAATTCTTGTCTCCCAGTTGGATATTGTAACACCTCAGTGCTACACAACAGTACAGGAACTATCCAAAAGTAGCTAAAAGAATCTAAATAACAGAATTAAATAAATAAAGCTAAACACCCAAACCTATGTTCGGCAAAAGTGGCTCGAAAATATGCATCATACTAGACTGCTCCTACTCCTAAGCACCTGAAACAAAAGAGGACAAGGAAAACACGCGTGAGTGACAGGAATGTCACCCAGTACGCGCCCTAAAATAGCGATAAAACCCATGAAAACAATTGCCAGAAAATCTCAAGAAAACTACCATTGCCAAAACCAACACATTCGATTAGAAAGACTTTGAAAACAATGCCATTCCAAACTTTCCTTTCCTTTCTTTCAAAACCTCATGCTCATTGATAAATCTTTATACTCAACATAGGAGAAGCAAATCATTTCATCTAGTTTCCTAGCCCAAAGCATCATTTAAAATCATTAACATAATTTCTCACAATTCAGGGCTAGGAACTAGTCCAACACACAAATCAACACTTTACCATTCCGAAAAATGGTCGCATCACCCTGGCCACAGGCGATCGACTTGGCCACAAGCAGCTGGTGAGGATTCCATGTCACCACACCTACACTACAGTGCTGCGATGAACCACCACACGCTAGAGTTCAACCGCCCCGACCGCAGCCTCAAAATGTACCCTCATTGGTACAAGCACGGAGTGCGTCCTCGGGATGCCCTGGTACCCGAGCACCTGGGGACTCTAACCCCAGACCCGTCCAGCACCGGCACTGAGGGTGGTCCGGGTCTACCATACCCCGGGTCCTACAGTACCACCACAGTCTCGAGGCTCCTACCCCGGACCGCAAACTCGGCAGCCACAACCAAGGACACATCCCCGACATCTCTAGAGATCTCACTACCTCGTCGGCAAGCCCTGGTCTCATTGTGGTTCCTACTATTCCATTAATCTCATTAAAACCATATGCAATTTCTCTTTTCAAACATTTGTCAAACCATTTTCCATTCATAAAACTCTTTGTAAATCACACGCATTATGCATCACATTATCATCTATGGTTTCCAAACCCACACATTCATTCATGGTCATTATACAATGCAATCACCCCTCACATGGGTCCACATTATACACACAAATCATGTTTCATAACTAATGGAAAAAATCATTAAAAATCAACATACTTACATGCATTATCTCACAAGTCATTTCCATGCATCTCATACATTTATCATGTATTTATCAACATTTTTCCAAGCATTTTCCAAAATAGCCCAGGGTCCTGATTTGGCATACCAAATTGGGTCCCGGTCGACCGAAATTCCCTGATTCGGTCGACCGAAATGTTTCGGCATTCCAAATCCTCTGTTAGTTAAACCAGTCCCCTACTAGAATGGTCGACCAAAATTGTCCGGTCATCCGAAACCCCCTGATTCGGTCGACCGAACCTCCTCCGGTCGTCCGAATCAGTGGTCTAGGGAACCATCTGGGAGCAGTTCGGCATACCGTTTTCTGCCATTGAAGAAAACCTTCCCGGCTACCATCGTCACTTCTCCCCAAGGTGGGAGTAAGGAGCGGACCCCTCAAAGTCACAACAAAATTTGCAAGTAAAACATGAGGTGTAGACCTTCAAGTCTACTCCAAAACCCCTTAATCAAAACATGAATGCATTAAGCATTCTATTCTATAGAAATTCAAGAAGGCATAAAGCTCATACGGAGATCACTATAGCATGCTTCATAATACTTAGCAAAAATCTCACGAATCAACCACGAATTAGCATTATATCACCACAAACACATGATTCATCACCTTCCCAACATTTTCCATATTTTTGCATGATTTGTTTACAACATTATTCATGGTTTTATCCCCTAACCTAAACATGTTTCAACTGATGGAGGGAAACGGAAGGGGGAACGCGTACCTGGCTTCGATGAGCCCCGCGTGTCCTCACACTTCGGCTGTGCCCGGCACCAGCCTCCCCCCGCACTCGCGCGATCTCCTCCGACGTGCGACCTTTCCTTAGTCTCTGCACTCCCTCTCGCCCTCTCTCTGGTTTCTCCGCTCCTCCCCCACGCTACACACCTCCCTTTAAAGCCACTGTCGCTTGCCATCCCCCACGAATTCCACTGATCTGCTGCCAGCCACCCTATCGTCGAAGGGACAAGATGAGTAGCCCTCCCCGCTAGCCCTCGCAAGTAGGGGGAATGGGTCATGGGCGCAGAGAAGATAAGGAAGGGAGGTCATGGGCATGATTGGGCTCTTGACCATTCCAAGCTCAAGTCCAAGTGGATTTCTCCCCAAACACGGGTCCCAATTGCATAGCAGACCCACAAGCCAAAGAAGTCACACTACAAGGGAGAAACCAGGGGCACAAAACACAGGGAGAGATCACAGCCAACAAACACAACCTGGATTTATCATTAATAAACCACAAACAAATAATTACAGGAAATTCCATGGTTTATATTAAATGGAAAACTAGGCACAGATGTTACATCATACCCCCCTCAAAAGAATTTCGTCCCCGAAATTCACTGATCAAACAAATGGGGTACTATGACTGCATGTCTGCCTCTCACTCCCAAGTAGCTTCCTCAACACCATGATGCTGCCATTGAACTAGCACAAGAGGAATCACCTTATTCCTGAGGGTTTGTTCCTTCCTATCAAGGACCTGCACAGCATCCTCCACCATGGTCAAATCTTCTTGCAGCTCATCTGGCTGAACTAGAATCACTTGGGACGTAGCGGTCAAACACTTCCTCAACATCGAGACGTGGAACACACTGTGCACGCTCACGAACTATGGAGGCAAGTCCAACTGATAGGCAACTTCCCGGACTCTCCGGATTATCCTGTAAGGTCCAATGTAGCGAGGGCTCAACTTTCCCCGCCTCCCAAATCTGAATATGCCTTTCATTGGTGACACCTTAAGGAAGACGAAGTCTCCAACCTCGAACTCCAAAGGTCTGCGCCTCCGATACACATAGCTCTTCTGCCTGCTCTGTGCAACTGCCAGTCTCTTCCTGATCAGGTCCACCTTCTCTACATACTGCTGCACAATCTTTGGGCCCACAAGTTGCCTCTTGCCTACTTCATCCCAATAGGTAGGTGTTCTACAAGGTCTGCCATACAACGCCTCATACGGCGCCATACCTATGCTGGAATGGTAGTTGTTGTTGTAGGCGAACTTGATCAATGGAAGATGATCTTTCCAACTCCCCCTAAAGTCCAAGGTGCAAGCCCTCAACATGTCTTCTAAGGTGTGGATAATCCTCTCAGTCTGCCCATCTGTCTGAGGATGGAAGGTCGTACTGAAATGCAAAATGGTGCCAAAAGCCTCTCGCAATGCTCCCTAGAATCTAGATGTGAACCTGGTGTCCCTATCAGACACAATGGACACCGGCACCCCATGCAATTGAACTATCTCAGCCACATACAACTCTACCAACTGAGTTATTGGGAGATTCACCCTTATAGGCAAGAAATGTGCTGACTTTGTGAGACGATCCATGATCACCCAAGTGGTGTCGTTCTTCCTCCTGGTCTTAGACAGTCCTGTCACAAAGTCCATGGACACATGCTCCCATTTCCACACCGGAATATCCAGAGGTTGCAACATTCCCCCAAGCTTCTGGTGTTCAATCTTCACCATTTGGTAGGTTGCACACTTCATCACATGCCCGACTATCTCTCTCTTCATTCCAGGCCACCAAAAATTTCTATTCAGATCCCTGTACATCTTAGTGCTCCTGGGATGAATTGAATACTTAGATCGATGGGCTTCATCATGTAGTCTCTGTTTCACATCCTCTACCTGAGGGACATACAAGCACAGATCATACCTGAGTCCTCCATCTGCATCAACAGAGAAATGAGGCGCCTCTCCTGCCTCCTGCTTAGCCCAAACCTCCTGCACAAAGGGGTCCAGTTGCTGAGCAGCTACAATAGTTCCTAGTAACCTTGGGCGAACAGACATGTTTGCTACCCAAGCTCTAGCTGGTCCCTGAGACTGCCGCAACGGCCTACAACCAACCAAATCCTCTAGCGTACGCCACTCCTTGATCATCAAACTGGACATCAAGTGAGTGCGCCTACTCAGGGCATCAGCGACCACATTAGCCTTCCCCAGATGGTAGGATAGGCTAAAGTCATAGTCCTTGAGGTATTCCACCCATCTTCTCTACCTCAGATTCAGATCCTTCTGTGTGAAGATATACTTTAAGCTCCGATTGTCTGTGAATACCTCAAACTGCTCACCATATAGGTAATGTCTCCAAATCTTCAGAGCAAACACTACAGTAGCCATCTCCAAGTCATGAGTGGGGTAATTCCTTTCATGGTTCTTCAATTGGTGTGAGGCATATGCCACAACTCTTCCATGCTGCATCAGCACACATCCTAATCCTGTGCCACAAGCATCACAGTATACTGCAAAGCCCCCACTCCCCAAAGGTAGAGTCAAAACTGGAGATGTGACTAGTCGGGTCTTCAACTCATTGAAGCCCTCCTCGCATTACCAGTCCCAAATGAAAGGAACCTTCTTTTGTGTCAATCTGGTCAAAGGTGCTGCAATTTTGGAGAAATCTTGTATGAACCTTCTATAATATCCAGCCAAGCCCAAAATGCTTCTGATCTCAGTCACGGTCTTGGGTCTGGCCCAACTACTAATTGCCTCAACCATGGTTGGGTCCACTTTAATTCCCTTGCCTGAAATGATGTGACCAAGGAATATGACCTCTTCCAACCAAAACTCACACTTAGAGAACTTCGCATACAGTTGGTGTTGCCTCAAAGTCTCTAACACCATTCTTAAGTGTGTCTGGTGAGTCTACCATCAGGAGAATATACCAACACATCATCAACAAATACCACAACAAATTGGTCTAGGTAGGGTCTAATTACCCTATTCATCAGATCCATGAAGGCAGCTGGTGCAATCGTCAACCCAAATGGCATAACCAAAAACTCATAATGGCCATACCAGGTACGAAAAGCTGTCTTCTGCACATCAGTTTCCCGGATCCGCAATTGGTGATACCCCGATCTCAAGTCAATCTTTGAGAAGACTTAAGCCCCCTGAAGCTGATCAAACAAACCATCAATCCTGGGTAGAGGATATTTATTCTTAACTGTGACCTGGTTCAGCATCTGATAATCGATATAGAGGTGGAGTGAATCATCCTTCTTCTTTACAAACAGCACCAGCGCACCCCAAGGTGACACACTCGATCCAATAAATCCTCTGTCCAGCAACTCTTGAAGCTGACTCTTAAGCTCCCTCAACTCTGCTGCTGCCATCCGGTAAGGAGCCTTAGAGATGGAGCTAGATCCTGGCACTAGGTCGATCTAGAACTCAATTTCCCGATGCAGCGGCATCCCAAGCAATTTCTCAGGAAAAACATCGAGATACTCCTGAACCACAGGTATATCCTGCACCCTCAGAATTGGAGAAGAAGACACTGTCACACTCGCCAGATATCCCACACATCCCTTAGATAAATGGAGGTAAGCTTTCATTACAAAAATCATCTTCTTCTATTCTCCTGGCCTAGTTCCTTGCACCGCACACCATCCCTAGTCTAGACACTCGACCAAGACTCTCCTCTTGGCACAGTCAATAATGGTTGAATGCTGCGCCAACCAGTCCATCTTCCAAGATGATGTCATATTCCTGCATATTCATCACAATTAGACTAGCTCTATAATCTTGGTCCCCTAACTTCACACTGACTGACCGTAAATATTTCCATGCCAAGCTGTGCTCCCCCAAGGGGGTCACCACATCCAGATGGAAGGCCAATCTGGCTGGTCAGTCCCCAACCTTTGTAGCAAAGGACTCAGAGATAAAAGAAAAGGAACTCCCCGAGTCAAACAGAACTCTAGCCATACGGTCAGCCACAAGAAAGGAACCTAAATAGCACATAATATCCATTAACAACAACACAATACAACAACAGAAACAACAACATCAAACACATAGGGAGAGTACCAGATACAATAGTACATAAAGGGAAAGGTTATAATTCAAACATGCCTCTATTCCTTACCCTCTACTACATCCCCTGATGGACCGGCATCAGGAGCAGATATGGAGAACACTCGCCCTTTAGTTAGCTGACGGGGCGTGTCCCCAGACTTTCTACAGTTGTAGCAGACCATCTTCTCGGGGTTCCTCTATCGATGGTAACATTGTGCTGCTACATGCCCCGACCGCCCACAGATATAACAAGTTTTCTTCTTTTCTGGGCCACTACTCAACCAGCCTGACTGTATCTAGCTCCTCCCTTAGCAACAGACTCGGTGTGCTCCTTCCTTTTCCTCCTAGAGCTCCCAGAACTACCTGAGCTCTGCCTCCCAGAAGTGAAAGACCGTGGAGCAAACGCCTTCCCCTTACCCTTAAGGTGATCCTCCAAGAACAACCTGCGGTCCTCCTCATAACGAGCCACCAATTCCACTACTCTAGTCAAAGTGGGGTACTCGTATCCTAAGACCCTCGATCTGAGTGCTAGAGTCAGTCCCTCCACAAATCACTTGGCTCTGCATTGCTCAGTGTCAAATGCCTGCGAGAACTGCTCCAATCTGATGAAGGCCGCCTCATATTCAGCTACGGTCATGCTATCTTGCTTCAGGTTTCTAAACTCCCTGTCCAGCCGATCCCGTTCATATACTGGAAAGTACTTCTCGTAGAAGGCTTCTTGGAAATCCTCCCACGATATCATCAACAGATCCGCATTAGGGAACTTCATACGGTGGGTGGCTCTCCACCACTAGTTGTCGTCTCCCTTACACTGAAAGGTAGCCAAACGGACCCACTTCTCAACTGGACACTCCAAGCCCTCCAAGACTTTCTCAATCTCAAGCAGCCAGGCCTCACAATCTTCTGGCTTGCCCTTACCATCAAAAGTCGGCGAACTCAATCGACGGAATTGCTTAAGCCAGGGGTCTGCCTTGGTCCCATCTGTGTTGTTCTTGCCGAATGTCTGAGCAAAATCCTACATCATGTGGCTCAACTCCTGCCGAAGACCTCCCCAACCACTGTCCTGCTCCTCGCCAGAACTAGCTGCTGGAGTCTTGCCTCTAACCCGACCTCTAAGCGGCATCTTGCTGCCACCACAAGCAAACAAACAAATCAGGTGCTAGGACCCCATGCAGATTGAGCAGTCAAACTAAAGCCACAATGTCGGACACCCTAAGCTGGTGCACTTAGTGAACCTAGGTTCTGATACCACTCTATAACACTCCAGTGCTACACAACAGTACAGGAACTACCCAAAAGCAGCTAAAAGAATCTAAATAACAGAATTAAATAAATAAAGCTAAACACTCAGACCTATGTTCGACAAAAGTGACTCGAAAAGATGCACCAGACTAGACTGCTCCTACTCCTGAGCACCTAAAACAAAAGGGGACAAGGAAAACACGCGTGAGTGACAGGAATTTCACCCAGTACGTGCCCCAAAACAACGATAAAACCCGCAAAAACAATTGCCAGAAAATCTCCAGAAAACTACCATTGCCAAAACCAACACATTCGATTAGAAAGACTTTGAAAACAATGCCATTCCAAACTTTCCTTTCCTTTCATTCAAAACCTCATGCTCATTGATAAATCTTTATACTCAACACAAGAGAAGCAAATCATTTCATCTAGTTTCCTAGCCCAAAGCATCATTTAAAATCATTAACATAATTTCTCACAATTCAGGGCTAGGAACTAGTCCAACACACAAATCCACACATTACCATTCCGAAAACTGGTCACATCACCCAGGCCATAGGCGATCGACCTGGCCACAAGCAGTTGGTGAGGATTCCATGTCACCACACTTACACTGCAGTGCCGCAGTGAACCACCCCACGTTGGAATTCAATCGCCCCGGCCGCAGCATCAAAATGTAACCTCACTAGTACAAGCACGAAGTGCGTCCTAGGGACGCCCTGGTGTCCGAGCACTAGGGGACTCTAACCCCAGACCCGTCCAACATCGGCACTGAGGGTGGTCTAGGTCTACCATACCCCGGGTCCTACAGTACCACCACAGTCTCGAGGCTCCTACCCTGGACCGCAAACTCGGCAACCACAACCAAGGACACATCACTGACATCTCTAGAGGTCTCACTACCTCGTCAGCAAGCCCTGGTCTCAATGTGGTTCCTACTATTCCATTAATCTCATTAAAACCATATGCAATTTCTCTTTTCAAACATTTGTCAAACCATTTTCCATTCATAAAACTCTTTGTAAATCACACGCATTATGCATCACATTATCATCTATGGTTTCCAAACCACACATTCATTCATGGTCATTATACAATGCAATCACCCCTCACATGGGTCCACATTATACACACAAATCATGTTTCATAACTCATGGAAAACATCATTAAAAATCAACATACATACATGCATTATCTCAAGTCATTTCCATGCATCTCATACTTTTATCATGAATTTATCCATATTTATCAACATTTTTCCAAGCATTTTCCAAAATAGCCCAGGGTCCTGATTCGGCATACCAAATTGGGTCCCGGTCGACCGAAATTCCTTGATTCGGTCGACCGAAATGTTTCGGTATTTCGAATCCTCTGTCAGTTAAACCAATCCCTCGCTAGAACGGTCGACCAAAATTGTCCAATAGTCTGAAACCCCCTGATTCGGTCGACCGAACCTCCTCCGGTTGTCCGAATCAGTGTTCTAGGGAACCATTTGGGAGCATTTCGGCATACCGAACCCAGTTCGGCATACCGTTTTCTGTGATTGTAGAAAACCCTCTCGGCTACCATCGTCACTTCTCCCCAAGGTGGGAGTAAGGAGCGGACCCCTCAAAGTCACAACAAAAATTGCAAGTAAAACATAGGGTGTAAACCTTCAAGTCTACTCCAAAACCCCTTAATCAAAACATGAATCCATTAAGCATGCTATTCTATAGAAATTAAGAAAGGCATAAAGCTCATACAGAGATCACTGTAGCATGCTTCACAATACTTAGCAAAAATCTCACGAATCAACCATGAATTAGCATCATATCACCATAAACACATGATTCATCACCTTCCCAACATTTCCAATATTTTTGCATGATTTTTTTACAACATTATTCATGGTTTTATCCCCTAACCTAAACATGTTTCAACTGATGGAGGGAAACGGAAGGGGGAACGCGTACCTGGCTTCGACGAGCCCCACGTGTCCTCACGCTATGGCTGTGCACGGCACCAGCCTCCCCCCCCGCACTCACGCGATCTCCTCCGGCGTGCGACCCCTCCTCAGCCTCCGCACTCCCTCTCGCCTTGTCTCTGATTTCTCCACTCCTCCCCCACGCTGCACGCCTCCCTTTAAAGCCACTGTCGCTTGCCATCCCCCTCGAATTCCGCTGATCTGCTGCAAGCCACCCTACCGTCGAAGGGACGGGACGAGCAGCCCTCCCCGCTAGGCCTCGCGAGTAGGGGGAATGGGTCACGGGCGCGAAGAAGATAAGGAAGGGAGGTCACAGGCATGATTGGGCTCTTGATCAAGTCCAAGCTCAAGTCCATGTGGGTTTCACCCCAAACACGGGTCCCAATTGCATAGCAGACCCACAAGCCAAAGAAGTCACACCAAAAGGGAGAAACCAGGGGCACAAAACACAGGGAGAGATCACAGCCAACAAACACAACCTGGATTTATCATTAATAAACCACAAACAAATAATTACAGGAAATTCCATGGTTTATATTAAATGGAAAACCAGGCACAGATGTTACAGATATCAACTAATCTCAGATACCTCCACGCTAGACTGTATTCTCCCAATGGAGTAACTACATCCAGGTGGAATGCCAATCTAACCAGTCTAGTCTTGATCTCAGCAGCAGATGACTCGAAGACAAAAGAAAATGAACTCCTAGAGTCGAACAAGACTCGGGCCATCTGGTTAGCCACAAGAAAAGATCCTATCATCAACACATCACAACCATAATCATAATCATATTAAAAGATAGTGTTGATCACATATAGGATCCATTATTATAAGACAGGATTTAATTCATACAGCCATACTAATTCTAACCTTCTACAACGTCTCCTGATGGACCAGCATCGGGAGCAGTAATGGAGAACACTCTCCCCTTAGTAGGCTGACGAGGCGCATCTCCCGCTAGCTTCGGTTGATTGGGACAGTCCTTCAAATAGTGCTCGGACTTCTAATAGTTGTAGCATACTACACTGTCTAAACTCCTCTGCATGTGCCAACACTGCACTGCTACATGCCCTTTCTTACCACAGACGTGGCACAGTCCCATCTTCAAGCCGCTGCTGGATCCTGCATGGTTGAAACCCACACTCTCTTCTCTACCAAACGTAGGGTGCTCCTTTCGCTTCTTCCTAGAGCTACCAGAACTCCTAGAACTTGGCGCTCTAGTGACTGAACGTCAAGAAACAGAAGGTCAAGAGACAGACTTCCTCCCCTTTTCCTTCTTAGGATACTCTTCCTGGAACAACCTACGATCATCCTCATAGCGACTTGCAAGCTTAATGGCATCCACCAAGGTTTGACATCTGAACCCAATAACTCTAGATCTCAACACAGGATTAAGTCCTTTCACAAATTTCTCAGCTCTGTTCTTCTCAGAAACCACAGCTTGAGGGAACTTCTCCAGTCGAAGGAAGGACAACTCATACTCAGCGATAGTCTAGCTCCCCTACTTCAGGTTTTGGAATTCTCTGTCTAGCTTATCCCTCTCATGCTCAGGGAAAAACCTCTCATATAATACCTCTCAGAACTCCTCCCAAGAGATCATCAATAGGTCCATGTTCAGAAACTTGGTGCAACGCGTAGCCCTCCACCACTAATCCGCAACATCCTTGAGATGAAATGCTGTAATCCGAACCCACTTCACCGCTAGACACTCGATCCCTTTTAGGATTTTCTCTACTTTCAAGAACCAAGCCTCACACTCCTCTGGTGTGCGACGCCCATCGAAAGTCAACACACCTAGCTGGCGAAACAGCTTGACCCACGGGTATCCCTTCGCCTCATCCCTATTGCTACTGCCGAAGGACAAGGCGAAACACCGCATTATCTCGCCAAACTCTCGTCTCATGCCCTTCCATGCACTGCCCTCTCTCATCTCAAAGTTGGGCACTAGGCCCATGCCACGGCTACGACCTTGGTGAGACAACTTCCTGCAGCACAACAAGAAAATACAACAACCAAAATTAGGTGCAACACTCTCTACTGTGCAGTCCTATGGAGCCACTAGACCAGACATCACCAAGTCGGTGCATTAGGTGTAACCTTAGCTCTGATACCACTTTGCAACGCCCCGAACTCGGGCACATTACCTAAATCATAGTATCAGCATAAGCAAATATACTACTTACACAATAATTAAATAAATGTAACTAAGGCTCACCTTCAGGAAATAATGTACGACAAGTAGCTCCTACTCAGGCACCAAAACTAGACTGCACTCCAGCCTGCACCTGAAAACCAAACAAAGCACGCTTGAGTGACATCTAAGTCACCCAGTATGGGCTCCAAACACATACACGACAAATCTCGGCAAAAACTTACTAAAAACACAGCTTTTAATTTACAAAACATGGTTTTCTTTTGAAAATCCAATTTAAAACATCATTTCCTTTTCCTTTAAAACATTTGGAAATCTGTTTTCAAAACATGCCTTTTTCAAAACTCAATTTCACTTTTTCAATGATTGGGATTTCTTCCCAAAACCATGTCATTTTCAAAACTCATGTCTCTTTTCCAAAACTCATCTTTTCTTCTTTCCATGCATCTTTAAAACCTTTCTCTTATTCCAAGAAATCCATATCCTCGACGAGGTCCAACCTACAATACAATGCCTTACAAGGCTCAAAACAAAAATCATAAATATGGGCTAGAAACTGGTTAAAACCACAATTCTTATTTAATTGTAGGATTTTAGGACCAATCACAAGTCCAATCCTAGCCAAACCACCCTTTTTTATTTTCATAAACCACACACTTTTCTTAATTACATTCCAATTTTCTTACTAATGTTACCTTGATTAGGGGTAACCAGGCACACAAGCAATAGGTGAGAACACAATTTCCCCTACCTCCCTGCACTGTCGCGGTGAAGTTCCCCGTGTGGGAGGACACCGCTCCCGCCATCAGGCCTCAATTTCATTTCATATGTACGAGGATACGTCCTTTTCTGACGTCCCATCGGTGACTTGAACACCTAGTCCATATACCAGGCTCAGCCTACACTATCTCAAGCTCGGTGACCACGGTCGTATCAGACAAGTGATATCTTATTAATTTACCAACACCAATCCTCGTGGTCCCACTCTGACAACCACAGTCGTGTCTGACAATTGGTCTCTTTGGAGCGTCATTCTCCTACCACATTGCCGACACAACCCCCATGATTCCACAACACATTATTATGATTTCATTTTCAAAAACTCTTAAGTTTTCCTTTTAAAACCATTTCCATCTCATTCTTTCGTTACAGGAATCTTTTCTGTGCAACACATGACCCTCTACTGGGGTCCTAA
>JAMKQA010013665.1:0-17953 GCA_024699735.1 Posidonia australis
TTATGCGCAAATGTGGTCAAAATGCGGGGCAAAAGATCAAATCTCAGTGAAAATATGATTTACAAGTGGATTCTGTGATTAAATGCAAAACAAGGGTGAAAATACTCCCAAAATGTGAATGAAAACATTTAAAAACCCTAAATGAGGAATTTAGAAATAATCCAAGGGTCAAAATGTAAATTTCATGTTCAAGAATACTTTAATATGAATTCAGGGACTTTTCTGTAAAATTCTAGGACCTAAATGTGATAAAAACATGATTTTATTGATCTCTAGTGCCATTTTGAAAACATTCAGGGTCATAGTGCAATTTGCATAGAGAAAAACTTGTTTCAGAAACCTCAAGGACTTAAATGTAAATTGTTTGGACTTAAAAGTAATAAAAACATGCATCAATATGTTCAGAATTAAAAGATGAACTCTTCAGGAGGCTAAATGCAAAACTCACATATAAAATAAAGAATAAAAACTATTTTAAAACTATATGGACTAAAATGCAAATATCTGGACCCAGATGCAAATAAAAAGGACTGAAATGTAATAAATAAAGGACCTAATTGTAAAAATTGAAAACTAATATGAATGGGCCATAAATAGCCCATTCGAAGATCGCCGATGGCAGACCACCGGCGATCTTTTCCGACGACCTTCCAGGGCCTTCACATGTGCTGTCGGAGCGCGCGGCGGCCTGGGGAAGCACCTCAGAGGCTCGACGGTCCTCCCCGAGTGGCGGGAAGCAGCTGGGGAGGCCTGAGGCATCCCCCCCTCCCACCTCGAGCTCCGGCGAGGAGGTCAGCGGCGACGGCGGGAGCGGCGTAGGGGCTCTGGCAGTGGCGGAACGGCGCGGGCTGCAGAGGCTTTTCTCGGGACAGGGTCACAGAGGAGGAGAGGAGAGGAGGAGAGAGGGGAGAAGACGAAGAGAGGAGAGCGGAAGGGCCCCTTGGGGGCCTACCCGCAGTAGGGGCTCCGCCGGCAATGGTGGGGACGACGGCCACGGGAGAGCCTGGCTCCACCGAGGCGCGGACAGGAGGACCTAAGGGCTCTAAGAGGGCATGCCTGAATCCAAACAAAGAAGGGAGATGAATACCTGTCGTGTAGGGTGTCCTCTCCGACGTTGCGGGTTGACGGCGACAACTTCGGCGATGCTCTGGCTGGGACTCCGGGAAGCGAAAGGGGTGTTGCTGGTGGCTCTGGCTCTACGGTGCGAGGAGGGGAAGCTCTAGACGGTGGCTCGAAGGTCAGAGAGGGGTTTCGTAGGTCAGAAGGTCTCTTTTCGGTTCGTCGGTCCGAAGGTTTTCTTTTTTTGTCGGGGGTGAGGGGTGTTTTTGAACTTCGGCGGGAGCTCCCTCCACCGTGGATCCTCCTCCGGGGTCACCTCTGTCGTCCGATCCGATGCACTCCCACGGGGCAAGTTCGAAGATCGCGGCGTCATAGATTGGGCGCCGGAGATGGCGGGATTGGATGCCGTAGATTTGAGAGCTAGGTTAAAATTTTTAATATTTATAATTCCTTAGCCATATTAATCCTTTGGCCTACAAAGTGTATCCCATTTAACTAAATGACCAATAGAGGAAGAGGAGGAATAGGATTTTCAAAGAAATCTGGATCTATATTTATCAATGGATTTAACGACCTTTGCAGGGATGTGTAGCACAGATAAATAGTAGGTGGGTATGAGAGAACAAAATTAACTAGAGTTAATCTTCCTCCAAGAGACAACTGTTTTGCCTTCCAAAAAGAAAGTTTTTTAGAGATTTTTTCAATGACTGGAGACCAGTCATTGTAGGTTGCCCTCCTAAAGTGTAAGGGAAGTCCCAGATATTTTATAGGCAAAAAAGAAGTGTTGCAACCCAAAATTTGGGAAAATCTAGTGATGAGTGGAATTGGTACACCTATGCCAGTAAGGGAAGACCTATGGAAGTTAATTTTCAAACCAGAGCAATACTGAAAGCAACAAAAATCCTCTTAATATTGATTATGTTGTCCTCACATGCAGACAAAAATAAGATAGTGTCATCTGCATACTGAATGTTTACTATATTAGGGCCACCATTAGGAAATTGGATGCCAGATATCATCTTGGATTCCAGATATTATGATCAGAGACTACCCTGGTCAAGCCCAGATAGAAAGAGTTGAAAAAAGAATTTGCACAATCCATGGAGACAAGAAATCTGTCCAATTTTACCACGATATGGGGCACTTGCATGTTAAACCAAGTGTATTTAAAATTAGTAGGAGAGAAATCCACCAAGAAATGACTATCAATAAAGGCATTGAATTGTTTCATAATAGATGAAATGCTGCACCTAGTGGAGTGTTCATGTGAGTATCTGGTGAGGTTAAAGTCTCCCCAATGACCCAAAAGGAATTCACCTTTTTGCTTAAAAAGTCTAATTCTGCAAGGAATTCAGGTTTCTAAATTGGATCGTAGGGACCATATACTCCTGTGAGCCACCAATACATACCATCTGAAAGGCTAGTGAAATTAATAGAGAGGCAGTGAGTGGTAGGAATTGTGTTCAACAGCTTTAAAAATCTGTCATTCCACCTAATAAGAAGTCCTCCAGAAGCCCCCAGAGAAGGAATAATGAACCATTGATTTAATAAACCTCCTCCTAGCTGCCTAAGGGCATATGGAGTAAAAGTCTCTAATTTAGTCTCACTATTGATAATGACATGTCATTTGTTAGTTTTAATGAATTTACTAATAGTCTGTTTTATCCCACTAGAATCCAGACCTCTAATGATAATGACTTTGCTGTGTTTGTGGTTCCACGTTGGCTTTATTTTAATCTACTATCTCTGCCATTATATATATATATGAAAAAAAAAAAAAGAACCCTATGATGTTGGCCTTTAGGTCACGTTGATTCGCCTAGACCGTTTACTTTGGGTTCTTGAATTATAGCATTACTTCGTTTTGGATATGTCCACTGCAAGTTGTATGGATTTTTTATTTTATTAAATTATAATAGAGACTTCAAGTGTACATGTGTAGATCCACCAGAAAAAAAACCATGTTCTCCTCTAACCCTGGCCAACCTAAATTGACACCTACTCAATAATGCAATATTTTATTTACAGGCGTCATCGACAATGAGCTCTTCCGTTAGCAATGTGTCTTCAACCGGGAGAGGCAGAAAGTTTCTTCTTAAATTTCCTTTTTTAAGGGGAAGAACAAAGTTGATGTGGCTAGCGAGCGAGAATGGATGGACCATAAACCTCCTCAAGTAAAGTTAACCTGTGACAATGTCTCATTGTCACAGTAGTTGGGAAAACTTTAAACTCGTCACAGGTTTCGAGTTCGAATCCTGAGACATGCATAAAAATTCAACTTTTAATATCTCAACCGTTAACAAAAAAAAAATGGTAAAGCTACTATGAATACACCTGCCGTCTGCCTCCATTTATTTTCATCGTCTATTTATCACTCAACCAAGGTTAACTTCAACGAGAATCTATAGAAATTATCAATTTAACCTTCTTTTTACCATACCATCTTACCCGAACTAATGCCCTAACGTAGAAGGAGAAGAAAGAGAGGAAGAAGAAATGAGGATGTAGAAAGTATAATAAGGATTTTAAGTAGGGTATTTACGATAATAATGATTTTAACGAAGATATTGATTAAAAAAAATCCAAAAAAAAAAAAGGAGGGAAAAGAGGCGATAAGGGCCATGAAGCTGTGGGCGGCCGTGGGTTTGGGAGGAGGGTGATTGTTTAAGATTCTTGACCCTATGTCCTTCTTGGATTCTGTGGATGGCCGTAAGCACCAACGAATACATTTTACTGATATTAGATATTTAGATTCAAGTGGCAGCCGTACACGAAGATACGGTGAATTACTGTGTGCTAATTTTCTATGTTGGGTGACAGGTATTATATATTGCGACCCGATATAGCGATCGACGACTTTTCGATCGAATTCTTCGTCGATTAATTAGAAAATCAAAACCTGGTATTCAAAACTTACGACATAGAATTACCCATCCCAAAGCCTTCGGTAACCTTTTGATTAATCTAAAAACAGCCAGATTTGTGGTGAGTGAATTTAATACAAATTCACCATCATGTTTGGATTCTTATGTTCTTCTCAAGTATCACCAATCAATACATCAGAAACATTAAGAAAACACATCTTTCTTCTCATATCTTCGCTAGTGTTGCTCTTCCTATCCGTTACAAGTCAACAAGTCGAAACAGTGGTTAAAAAAAAAAAATGCAGACTTGTACACATCATGTCTCGTCACTCCTCATGTCTGTGAAAATCACGAATCATACGGTGGTCCGTCGTAAGTTGCGGTGTCCTTTTTTACATTTTTTTTTTTAATTCAAAAAGCTTGTTCACATCTATCCGTTCATTGATGCTTCAATGTCCTTGCAAACTTTAGATATAGCTAACTGGCTGTATCGTTGACTACACTTCCATTTTAGCCTATTTTTATATATTATAAAGTCTCAAAAAAATGACAAATCGAAAACGCCCCCTGTTCTACCTCCTTCTCCTTTTTCCTCCCTTTTCTCCTTTATCCACTTCCACTTCCATCTCTCCTTATCCCGCCCCCTTCTTTTTTTTGCCTTTCTTTTGTTCTTTTTCCACTTACACCTCTTCCTCCTCTCGTCTGCCTCTTCTCTTTTCCTTTCTTTCTCTCTTTTTCCACTTACACCTCATTCTCCTCTCATCCTTCCTTGTTCTCTTTTTTCCTTTCTTTTCTTTTTTTCCCACTTCCACCTCCTCCTCCCCTCACCCTACCTCTCCTTCGTCTCTCTCGGGTCAACATTGATCATGTTAATACCACTCCTCGTCATGTCTCGTCACTCTTCACCACTTACTGTACGAAGACCATCCTTTTCTTCCTCCACCACAGTCGTCGCCACTCCTCACTACTTGTTGTATGAATATCGTCTTCTTCTTTCTTTTCCTTTTCTTTGTCCATAGAGACATGTTATTTGTCGTCCTACAGTTCATGCTAAACTAACTGGATCATCTGTGACTCCTATTATCAGTCCTGTTGCGAAGGTCAGGGTTCAAAAAAGTGGATTTTCAGGGATGCAGAGGCTATGTAAGGGTTGAGGCCCCTCAACGAGCAAGGAGGAGCAATATGGTTGTGTGTTGTAGTTTCAACTCTTCCTCCTCTCGTCTGCCTCTTCTCTTTTCCTTTCTTTCTCTCTTTTTCCACTTACACCTCCTTCTCCTCTCATCCTTCCTTGTTCTCTTTTTTTCTTTCTTTTCTTTTTTTCCCACTTCCACCTCCTCCTCCCCTCACCCTACCTCTCCTTCGTCTCTCTCGGGTCAACATTGATCATGTTAATACCACTCCTCGTCATGTCTCGTCACTCTTCACCACTTACTGTACGAAGATCATCCTTTTCTTCCTCCACCACAGTCGTCGCCACTCCTCACTACTTGTTGTATGAATATCGTCTTCTTCTTTCTTTTCCTTTTCTTTGTCCATAGAGACATGTTATTTGTCGTCCTACAGTTCATGCTAAACTAATTGGATCATCTGTGACTCCTATTATCAGTCCTGTTGCGAAGGTCAGGGTTCAAAAAAGTGGATTTTCAGGGATGCAGAGGCTATGTAAGGGTTGAGGCCCCTCAACGAGCAAGGAGGAGCAATATGGTTGTGTGTTGTAGTTTCAACTCTTCCTCCGAGGATAGTGATCACTGGCAAATTCAAGTGGTGGTTGAGTAAGGCACTTGCCTCATCCTAATTTTTGAAAAATAAAAAGGTAAAATGTAATTTACTCAAGTATATATGTGAAGTGCCTTACCCTGCTTGCCTACTCGGTATTCTCATGTTTGTCAGAGTTTACTGTTACTCTTGACACCACCAAGTCCACCTTCGATGCCACTGCTCAGTTCACCACCACCGCCATTTCACCAAGGCCACCTATGGCTAACTGGCACCATCATCCATTGCCTAGTCCACCATTGACACCATTGCAACTGCACGTCTATACCGTTGCTTGCTGCTGCCTGCTGCTCGGTCTTCTCACGTTCATTAGAGTTTGCTACTACTCCCAGCACCACCTAGTTGGTAAATCTACCACTGACATCACCGCAAGGTGAACAAATATTTTGTTATAATTTTATGGTTGTGGCTTTAATTGTTATATGATTTCACATTTTCATGTCTTTTTATATTTTCATATGACACATTTTATATTTTTTCCAAACAATTATGTTGTTGTAGTGTTGTGGCATTTGGATTGTTTTTCTTAGAGTCATGGACTAATTGGGAAAATAAGACCATCAGTTGTAGCACTTGAATTGATTCATCTTCATCGAACGTCAAATAGAAATAAGATATGTATTTATGTATGTCTGGTGATATGTGTAATGTACTTTATTTAAATTATTTTTTATTTATTTATTTTTCTATTTTTTATTTATGTGTAGTTATATTAATAATATCTAAATTTTATTATTTTTATTTTAGAAGATTTATTATCTATATAATTGTACCCTACCTTTAAAAAAACCTAGATCCGCCACTGATCGTGGTAGCATGGTTGAGAATTTCAATGAGAACGATGAGAAATACGTGAACTCCTCTGTTATAGAAGTAGGTGCTTGCTAAACTTGGAACCATATTGCATTTTCTTTCTACTTGTTATAAAGCAATAAAGCTTGACATAAAAATAAGACCTTGCTGCTGTGCGTATTCACTCAACTCATTCCTCTTTGAATGAGCTCACAATAATTTATATCAATGCTACCAAAATGTCTTACTACAAGAAAAGGATGATTTTGTAAGGACATAAGTTCTCGCAAAGTCCTTGTTATAAATATTAATGAGGACTTAGTGAAGACTATTTATTCTTGAAAAAAAATAACTCGTTAAATCAATATTGTAAAGACATATTTTCGCAATGTGATCGTTAAATATTAGCAAGGATATTACAAGAAAATGTTTCCACGCAATATCCTTGGTATACTCTTGCAATAAGCTCATCAAGTGCTCGCTAAATATGATAAGATTGTATCGTCGTTCCAGTATTAACGAGGAAATTGCGAGGACATGTTCTTGATACACTCTTGCAATTTACTTGCTATATATAATGGGATTGTGTAGCCCTTCAAGTATTAACAAGGACATTGCGAGGACATGGCCTCGTTAATCCTAATGAATAGAACTATTTTAGCGATGACATAGTAAGGAAATATTCTCGTCATGTCCGTGCTAATACTGGGCAGTAAAAAATAATAATAATACATTGTGAAATTGAATCTGTTAAAATTTAGATTCATATACCTGGTAAAATGACATTCAAATACATTCACAAGTATATTAAATTACAGATACAAATTTTATAAAAAAATGTTTCAATTGATCATACAACATAAGATTTTACACATCCAAAGTTTTTACACAAAAAATAGCTAATACAACACTAAAATGTTTTAATATAAATCACTAGATATAATAGAAGTCAAAACGATGTATTACATATCATTTTCTTCGAGAATCAACTTACTTTCCTTTACCTTTTGAGGATGATGTATGGATGGAGTGACAACGACGTGTATATTTCTCGTAATCTTTCTCATCGTCACTTGTCAAATCAACTTTCTGCTTGTCCTTATATCTTCTGATTATAAAAAACAAACTTAAACTATGTTATAATGAACAATGATTATATTATAATATTAAATTCAACATGACAATTTATGTATATCAAAAATTTTAAAACTAAATAAAACTTTACTTTACAAGTTGATCCTCTAAAGTATGTATTTCATCTCTTATTTCATTCCTTACTTCAGTCGTTATTTCATTCCTTATTTCTGAGCGTATATCGACTCTGAAATCCTCTATTGTAGTCGCCATATGTGACAACTGAGAACTGAAGTATTGCAGATCAAATAAAGTAGAAGTCTGAGGCGTAGAACGATACTGTTCAGTAGAAACTGTAGAAGAATCAATAGTCGTATCTTCTCAGTAGTATAGATCAAAACCACCAAAGTCTTGCTTTCTTGACGAACTACCTATGTTCCTTTCTATTGAAACTTGCTTCCAAAGTTTCTTGTCAAAGGCTGGGTATTCATCGATATTATCGTCTTCATATTTTTCTTAGTACAAGAAGATATATCTATCCTGTTTAAATAAACACAAGAAATTAGTTAAAGATAATATAAAATACAAGTGTATATTATTAAAGTAACTTTATGTAGTCGATCTTCAAAGTCAATAATTCAGACACTACCAATAACTTTGTATAATTCTTGTAACCTGGATACAATGACTCCTCCGTCTTTCATAACAATTCATAAAAATCTTGAGATTCCCCATGTGGCTTTTCATTGGCGAAAGCATAAAATTCAGGACTTGTCACATCTATCACCATGTCTACAATGGGATCCATACTAACAGGAGTAACTTTTCCATGACTTTGAAAGACCTCTCCATATTTAAACTGACACTTGTAGCCTTTCACAAATCGTTTTTTATATAAATGTATTTCTACATTCATTCTCGATTGTTTTTTCAGTAGTGCACATTTTTTACAAAGACATATAATTCTTACATCTCTTTCTACAATACCTGGACCTTGACTATATGTAAATTCCATAAACTCCTGAATTCCATGTAGAAAATTCATACACACTTTTCTGTCCACGACTTGTGTATACATCTAATCACGATGAGAAGACATTTCTTTTTACAAAAGAAAGAAATGATAAGATGTCTACATTGAAAAAAATAAAATATTATGAGAAATCGAAAAACAAGTGCAAATCAAGATGATGTTGCTATAGCAAATGTACTCTTAAATGGAATAAACAAGAAAATCATGTAGATAAAGTTCATTTTTCCAACTTACTATGTATAGTAATTGCAAGATAAAGTTTATTTTTAACTTACCAATAATCTTGATAAACTACTATAACAATTAAGTTATAGAATTAATTTGTAATTTTCTATTAATTACTTGATAAATTAAATAAGTTGGTGATGAAGTGAATTTTGAAGTTACTAACTCTCTTGATAAACTACCATAGTAAATGATAATGTCAATTTATAACTTACTAATACTTGATAAATTAAAGAAATTTATGATAAAGTCATGATACACTTACTAGATAATGTGTATATATCATGTGGATAAAGTTCATGCTTTTAATTTACCAATACTGCTATGATAAAGTTCATGCTTTTAATTTACTCTTGATAAACTACTACAAGTATTAGAATAAATTTACAACTCACTAATAAACTAAAGAAGTTTGTGATAAACAACATAGTAGGTATTGATTTTGTTATTGCTGCAGCAGCCATGATAGTACCAGCTTCTATGCGATCTGGTATTATTTCGTGTAATTGTTTCTTTCCAATTACAACAACTCTACTGGTACCAGCCCCTTCCACTGGCAATTAGATAGTTTGCCAGATCAACCACTTCTGGTTCCTTAAGGGCAAGGAGAAAAGGCATTGGGTAATTGACCATCACAAGCTACAGACTTTTTTAGCTCAACCAACTGCCACAGTAAGGATGGCATACCAAGTAACAAAAACAGAAACTATCTTGATTTCAGATACATACTCGAGCTACATTTGAAAGCACTGTCACTCCCTCTGCAATCGAGGCAGCCAACAACAGAGTCTCGGTTGCCCCAACACTAGGGTAATCAAGTTTAAAAGACCCTCCAACCAGTCCTCTTCCATTTGCAGCACATATATGCACTTTCCCATGCCTGTTGGAGTCCACAACGATTTTATTGATCCATTTGGACGAATTCATTCCAAACACACAACAATTGGGAAAGGCATGATGATTCCCATAATGAGCTAAAGTGCCATCACATTTCATGTTAAGTGTTGTCTTATAATGATTCATATGTTCAGAGTTCAGATTACGGCTATACTAGACATCTTCTTCCATTTAGGTCCTATGACGCGTACTGATATTCAACTCAAAATGCCAGCTACCACTTATTTTCTTCAACTCCTAGCTTCATCATTAACAACAAAATTCTTGGCAAACAATCCTAGTATCCAACATAAGCTAGTTAACAAACTACACCTAGCATAAGTTTTATTTATCACCCATGACTACAAATCTACAAATAAAAGACGAGAAAACAAATAACAAAACCAAAAAAGGCAAGCAGGCAAGCAGGCAAGCGAGAGCATGTATATATACATATATACTTAGCTCATTTCCACAATAGCCCCAAGCTCCCTCAACCCATCCAAATGCATCTCCACAGGCCGCCTCCCAATCCTACACCCACCAGGCAAGTCCACCACCGCCTCCCCGAATCTCCCCACCAACGGCCCAACCACAAGGAACCCAGCTCTCATCCCCCTCACCATCTCCTCGCAAGGCTCCACCCCGCCCCTCACCCCTCCAGCATCCACCTCCACCACCACCCCGTCGGATCCCTTGTCAGAAACCACGACAGAAGCCCCCAGGGACCGGAGGATGGAGACCATGGAGGCCGTGTCGGAGATGGCTGGGACGGGGCGGAGTGTGGAGGTGCCGGTGGAGGAGCAGAGGGTAGCGGCTAGGACGGCGAGGGAGGAGTTCTTGGAGCCGCTGATGGTGACGTGGCCGGAGAGGGGATGGTTGCCGGTGATGAGGAGCTTTTCCGGTGGTGGGTTGGGGAGGGGGAGGGGGAGGGGGAGGGGGAGGGGGAGGTGGGTGTTGAAGAACAGAGCCATGAGAGGAAGGTGGACAGGTGGTCGACTGATTGTGGTTGTGAGGTTTAAGTAGACTAGTGCTTTTGTGGGTTATCGGTTTACGCTTAGTGCTTGGCTGTCGACATGGAAGAAATCTTATAACCAAAGGGAAAACACTGTAGAAGACGATCTCGACCGATAAACACAAAGTCCACAGCTCATTAATGAAAAGAAACTGCTCGCTGTAATGGCTCTTTGCGCGCTCGCTGGACTTTTGCTCGAAGGTCGTGGAGCGTAGAATCGTCGCTTGCTGCCACTCACTCTCCAATGCTCATGCCATCGATTCTAGTCAAGGCCTTGTTGTTTTGGTAGACAATGGAGGAAGAGGTTATCCTCTTAATCATTAGTAAGGTCGATGGATTTCTTTTTCTTTTTAAGTCTTTCCTTCCTTTCTTACTTTTAAGATTTCCTACTTTAAATGAAATCACTAACTTCGATCTACACTTTTCTGTCCATTTGGTGCTCACTTCTTCTAAGCACCCCAATAATGGTAGATATGCCTTTGAATCACTAGATGGGGCACACCCTCTGTCAGAATCTTCCTCGTCAGATCTGACGACCTCTGACAAAAACTTCTTCGTCAGATCTAGGGGGAATCCTTCTGATCTTTCTCTAATGAGGATTACGAGTAAATCAGAAACACCTAAGCCTATCGATCTAGCTCTTGCTAAATCCTTTCTATTATGGAGGGAGTAGCTTCCTGTTAGTGGGACTTTAGATCTTTTTTCCTTGTTCTTTTAGAAATTGGTGTTAATTTGCCAACGAGATTTTCTATCTGTTTGTTCTTCGTCTTGTGTTTTTCAGTTGCTGGTTGACTTGGTTGGGTCTTTGTCTTCTTCGACAAGCCTATCACCTTCCAACTGCCATAACAAAGATCATGGATCACTACTGTCTTGCTAGTTGTTAGAGAAGTTAATTAAGTTGGGGTTACCTAAGTCAATGATACTAGATTCTAACATTAACTCATGCCAATAATTTTCTTATAAAGGTTTATTATCACTCTTCTCATTGTAAATTAGTGAATAAATTATTTAATCGTTGAGATAATGCTCCTTTAATGGAGCAGTGGAGTGATTTTATTAGGATGTGTATCTTGAGGAGATACAGAAGATTTGAATCTAGACAACTGTCAGCATTTCTGATACTTTGAATTCCCCACCCATTATTAGTAATTGTCTTAATTCTCTTAATTTGGGTTTTATTAACGAGAAAGTAGGCTTAAAGGTGTCTAATGTTTCCTTAATTAATTTTGAGCCTAGTTGTGCTCTCACATTGATTCGACTTTGACACCTATCAACGACGGATGACATCTCCTAACCTTCATCTAGAATTTTTGTCAGCTTGCAGCCCAAATGTAATGATCAAGCGTACTTCCAATGCCCAGGCATTTAATGTTAAGATTTGTTCTATTACTTCCCTTGATTCTTTGTCAAATCACTCGAACTTTGTTTTAGAGAAAGATGCAACAGTAGCCATTGGCTCTCGTTTCCTCCCATTAGCCTTTCTCTTGCCAAAAGCGAATGTTGTTAGGGCTCCCACAATCTACTCTTCATCTTTTGTCTCGGCACCCTCTAAGGACTTGTCAACGTCTCCGATGGGTGGCTAGAAAGCGTACTCTCTCTTTGTTACAACTATTTTGTGCTAAGGGAGGTAGGTGTTTTAAATATGGCTTTCAAAGGCATTATAAACATTATTGTAGATTCAATGGTTCTTGTTTTAAATGTTGTTCACCTAACCACTTAGTCTCTATTTGCAATTTTTTTCATAATCTTGTGAGACGAGTTCCTATTGCTGGCATAGTCCACTCTCACTCGTTGGCATTTGTGTTTAGTCAGACTCCCCTATATCCTATTGCTATTCCACCATCGGATGACACCTATGATCAGTTAAAGTTTCTCTCTACTTGTGCTTTAATGACCACCTAATTGTTCAAAGAGGACTTGCTGACTCACTTTGCCTGTTTTTGGACCCATCCCTTAGACTTGGATGTCTTTGATGTCTCCCTAGATAGATTTATTGTAAAATTTCCTTCTCTGGCTCTTAGGGAAGACGCACTTAACAGTTTTGGCATGGTTGTGTCCAACACTCTTGTATCTTTCTCGTCTTTGTCTGTCAACTCTTGCTCTATCTGTACTCTTCGGGATGAGGGCTTTTGGATATACTTGAAAGGATCCCACATAATTTATGGAGTGTCAATCTATTTCATCGAATGCTTACTAAGTTTGCTAAGTTGTTAGAAGTTGACTTTGGCAATGATTATCCTCTTAATCATTTGGGCAAAGATCTTCTTGACTTGTGTTATTTTTCTTTTGCTAGAAATGTTTATCCTATCTGTTTAAACAAAATCTGGGACATATGTTCCCCTTCCACTTCTTATGCCTAGTCCTTTTTTATGGGCTTTTATTCATATAGGGACTCGCGGAAGCCTTTTGGTAAGCAGTATAAAGGTTATAAAGGTAATAGGGGGGTCATGGTGGTTAGGGTTAGAGTTCAAAATATAAGTGGACTAGGTCTTCAGGGTTTGGTAGAGGGAGGTTGAGTGGTTGGGGGGCATAATCCGATCCGTTCTCAGAAAAGATCTTTTCCTCCTTCAGTTGAACTTGGTTTATTAACTTGACCATGGCTAGAGGCTCCTAGGGTCAATGCTTCTTCAGACCAAAATCGTCCGTGGCCTAAGGCTTCTGTTGATGCTTGTCCTTCTCATTCAGGTAAGGGTGTGACTCTTTTCTCGCTCGATTATTACTTCGAACCCACCCATTGTGTCAAACCCTGTTAGTGTTGTCCACACTAGCTTTGACCATGGTGATCTCACAAGTACCTGCTCCTTCCTAGCAGAATTGTCACCTAGTGTTGCTCTAGAGACTAAATCCTCAGCTAAAGTCACTAGAGCTCAAGAATTAAAAGTTAGGAAATCTAAAAAATCTCAAAGGCAAGCACTTCTTGTGGCTTTGGAGGAGCTAGAAAATGATAAATTTGAGGAAAAGACTGGTACTTGTGCTCTTACTCCATCCCCACATACTGTGATTCTAGTCCCTTCTACAAGTATTTTACATTCGGTACCTTCTAATTTGACTCTACATGATTTTAGAGTTTCTACCTCTACTATTATTCACTTTTGGCATCTCCCTTGAATTCTTCTAGTAACTAGAATGCATCATCTAGTAAGGATATTTTTTCTAATAATATTCTATTTGGGGACTCTTATGATGATTTTGCACACTTCTGCTCTCAGATTGGCATTGATTTTAATGATCTCTGTGAGGCTAGATTGTTTTTGAATCATGTCAAGTTGCAACAAGAATTGCCGAAAATTAATCTAAAACACAATAATGATTGTGTAGAGCAGTTCCATGCTCTACACTTTTAAATCCATTGCCCCATGATTATCCTTGCATGGAATTTTAGGGGTTTAGGAAGTAGTATGAAACGTAGGGAGCTTAGGAATATGGTGCGTAGATGCAAATGTGACCTTCTTATTGTCAATGAAACAAAAACTGATTCATTCTCTCTTGCCCTTCTTAGATTAATTAGGGGTGGTAGGTTAAGTGGTTGGGATTTCTTTCCATCCCAAGGCAATGTTGGGGCATACTGATGGCTTGGGATGTTTCTCTGGTATCTAAAATCAACATGCACCTAGGAGCCTTTCCTCTTTCCATCTGGTTTCAGAATCTTTCTGACTCATTCACTTGGTGGCTCACTAGAGTATATGGACCATGCACTCATCCTTTAAAATAAGAGTTTTTAGATGAACTCCGAAATTTACATGATTTAGTGGGTGAAAATTGGGTTGTAGGAGGAGATTCAACCTCATTAGATTCTCCTATAAGAATTCTAATCGAGCTACATCCTCTCCACTAATGGCCAACTTCAACAATTTTATTGCTGATTCTAGTCTTATAGATTTTTCCCCTTCTAATTACTCCTTCACTTGGTCAAATTTTCAGGAGGAGACTATTACGATCAAACTTGATTGTTTCCTAGTCTCTCATAGTTGAGAATCACATTTCCCTAGATCTAATTGCACTAGAAAGGTTAGATTGATCTCTAATCATATTTCAATATGTCTAGACACTAAGCCTCCGATATGGGGACTCTTTCCTTTCAAGTTTTATAGGATTTTGCTACTTTTTTACGGGTTTGAGAGTTTGGCTTTGGATACTTGGGTAGATTTCTTGTCAAGTGCTGACCCTATTAAAAATCTTTCTTACAAACTGAAAGTAGTTAAGGAGGCTATCAAGAATTGGCTTCTTTCCCATAGAAATGACTATAATCCTAGTTTAGAGGAAATTGAAGATGATATTCATAGATTGGATGTCTTAGCAGAATCTTCACCTATATCTATGGATGATTGGTTGCATAAGCAATCTTTGAGAAGAGAATATTTTAACATTCCTTTTAGTCAAGAAATATATTTGGAAGCAACGTTCTCGTATTTAATGGTCAAAGGAAGGATATTTAAATACCTCGTTTTTTCAAAAGACAGTTAATTGCAGAAGGAGGAAAAATTCTATCTCCTCTCTGATCATCAATAATAATTGGTTTGAATCCCCTTCACTAATTTGTAATGCTTTCACCAATTACTTCTATTTTTTTTTTAATAAGCCACAGTCTAGACATATGTCTTTAAATTGGGATCTTCTGTTGCCTTGTAAGGTACCTCAACCTCAATTACTTGAAACCCTATTTTCAAAAGAAGAAATTAGACAAAGTATTTTCTCTTTACCAGGAGAGAAATCTCCTAGGCCTGATGGATTTCTACTTTGTTTCTACCATCACTTTTGGAATGTAATTAAGGAAGATCTAGTAGAATTGTTTCAATATTTCCATCAGTCAGAAAGTATTGACACTTTGAGTAATATTAATCAACCTTTTATTGCTCTTATTCCAAAAAAGAGAAGGGTAGAAAGAATCCAAGACTTTAGGTGCATTAGCCTATTAAACAACAATTATAATATTATTTCTAAGTATCTTGCTACATGTTTGAGCCCTATTCTTAACTCTTTGATGGATGATTCCCATTGTGCCTTTCTCTTAGGACGTAATATCAGTGACTGTTTTCTTGTGCCTCAAGAAATACTTACACTTACTTCACTCTTCAAATAAACCAGGTGTAATATTTAAATTAGACTTTGAAAAAGCCTTTGATAATGTTAATTGAGAATTTCTTATAGACTCCCTTAAATGTTTTGGTTTTGGTGAAAAATGGATAGCTTGGATCAAAATACGTATCTATTCAGCTAAATTGTCCATCTTGCTTAGTGGATCTCCTAGAGGCTTTTTTGGAGCCTCAAATGGACTAAGACAGGATGATCCTCTATCTCCTCTATTGTTTATCATTGTTACCCATGTTCTTAATAGGATGCTAAACTTAGGAAGGCAAAATAATCTTATTGAAGGCATTAAATTCCCTTATAATGGTCCTAAGATAATGAATATCCAATATGTTGATGATACTCTCATTTTTTTGGAGCTTTCAAATCATTGCATTGTTAATTTTAAGAGAATTTTATGTGGTGCTTAAGCTTGTGCTGGGCTTAAGATTAATTTTCATAAATCCTCTCTTACTAGAATTGGTGTTCTTGAGGCTTTAACTAATAGATATAGTAATATGCTTGGTAGTACCCATTCTTTTCATCCATTGCCATACTCAAGGCTTCTTTACATTATAGGAAGGCAACTTATAATGATTGGACTGTAGTTATCGATAAAATCACAGGTAAGCTTGAATCTTAGAAATCCAAGTATTTATATTTTGGAGGTAGACTTACTCTATGCAACTCTATCCTCTCTACAGTACCTACCTATTATCTTTTTGTGCTACATCTACTAGTTTTCCTCATCCTTCATATTTAATAGACTAGGTGGCGACTTTGATTTCCTTATCCTTTTGCTTTTTTCTTTTCACTTCAGTATTTTTGAGTCAAGATCCTCCTCGGATGCACCACTTCGTTGTGGCTCTATCGGCTTGCTTTTGTGGCTCCGTCTTGCACGGACCTCATCCTATCACTGGCATGGTCACAGAAACTAGTGACTCCATTAGGGATACTAGACTTTGGCTTTCGTTTTGGCTTTTTTCTCGCTTGCTTGGCTTTTCACATTTCATTGTGTTGCTTTGCTAATGCTTGCTCTCTTGTGCACTCATCCATGCTTTAATTACTTGCTTGATGCTATTGTATGCCTTTTGAATGGTGGATGTTTATTTTGAACACATATACTATGCCATCACACATGCACATGCCATGCTTATGCCTTTTGATGTGTTGATTGTTTTCTCTTTTCACCATCATGCCAACACAACATTCACACATGTCATGATCATGCCTTTTGTTTGATGCATGCTGCTTGCATGCTTAGTTTGGATGTTTCTTTCTCCTCTCCGCATTTGCCATGCCTAGGGAAATTAGAGACATGCTTGCTCTCTCTTCCAGCTTGATCTAAAATCTGCAAGAGAAAGAAAATGCTAACGCAAAACTAGAGCCAAATTTGCACATCTCCCAACCAACTTAATAAAAAAATACAAGTAAAAAGCACAAAGCATATTCACATGAATGATCATATAGGCGCATGCATCTTCTCATCTCTTGAGTCCATCTACTTAGTTTAGGAAGGACAATTCCGATTTCCTGTTCTATGACTTCGACGTGGGATGAGTAGTTGGTTTGTTCCCCCTTGTTTGGAGTCATGTTGGTGTTAGTAGAGGGTATAGCTTGCTACTACCACATGAGTCGAGACTACCAATACACCACTTGTAACGCCCCGATCCTGGGCACGCTACCAAAATACAGTATCCCAAGCATAATTACACTAATCACAGAAATAAATATAACTGTAACCAAGGCTCACCTTCTGGATCACAATGTGCGGCTAGAAGCTCCAATTCCTGCACTAGAATTCGACTGCACACGGTCTGCACCTGAAAACCAAATAGCACGCGTGAGTGACATCTAAGTCACCCAGTACGCGCCCCAAAACACACAACCACAAACAAAGCTCGGCAAAACCAAAAGAAACTCGTTTCTTATCATTTTGCAAAAACAAAACTTGGTTTTCTCCTTTGAAAATCATCCTTTCTTTTTATTAAACAATCACTTAGGAATTCAATCCCAAAACCAAATTCTTTTTCTTACAAAACATTCCTTTCAAAAACCTTTTGGAATTCATTATTTTTTTTTCCAAAACAATTCCATTTTCAATATTGGGGATTCCTTCCCAAAACACACCTTTCAAATACACATTCTGACCAGATCCAGCCTAAAACACAA